>JAOSBN010078244.1:0-12661 GCA_027563595.1 Erythroxylum suave | reverse complement strand
CTGACTTTTGCTCGTTGCCAGCTATTCACCCATGGTATGACCGAGGAGAGGCAGTGCTGGAGCCATTGAGGCCCCGGATATTCCAACTTCCTATCATAAGAAATCGGAATCAGGATCGGTGATAAAATCAACTAGAGGGGACAGACCCCTCACTCCCCCGGCCAGGACTCATGCGTGAGAAGAGACTAGCATGAGGGGGCAGTGTAGTGGCTGATGGAAAAAACTCGCCAAAAGAGCCAATAAAGCTGGTACCATGGCTACTACTAGGAAGAGATGCCTTTGAACTAAGCACACAAGGCATCAGACTGGGAGAAACCCTCAAATCCAAGGGGGCATCATGAGGAGGCGTCCGATAGGGGGTAGCTTGATAGTGTGTGGGGGGGGAACCACTGGTACTCCAGATATGGATCTGGGAAGGTCTTGAGTCAACGGACTAAGGTGCCGATCCGAAGTCACCAACGGGAAAGGTGACGAAACAATAACTGCAGGTGCTGCAGCAACTAAAGGCTCAACGGGTGCTGGGGTAACTGTGGGGGAAGTCAGAGCGGACACCGTCGGAACTGGCGTCGAAACAATAATAGCAGGTGCAGGATCGAGTGTAAGCTCAACAGGGGGTATGGTGTCTGTGAGAGACTCGGAGATAAGAGGCTCAGTAGTAGGCCGGGGGACAGCCGTAGTCGAAAGGGGACAAGAATGCCCAAAGACATGACACTGAGAACACCGTTTAGGTGTCCACTCATACTCAATACGGACTCAGATCGGCTCAATGCTCAAATCAAAATCGATCACTAGCTCATAAAGTAGATCTTGATCAGCTGTAAGCTCCACGCAGATCCGGGCGAAGGAGAGGCGGGTGCGAGCAGAAGTATGGCTGTCACAATGAAGCGATCGTCCAATTTGCTGGGCTAAGAGGCCTAGACAGCGGGCATTCCACATAGGGAAAGTTAGGTCATGAAGTCGAACCCAGACGGGCAATCTAGAGACTCGGGACTTGTCGAATTCAAAGTGGGGATATCACTGCTGTAGAATAATAGACTTCCCTCCAAAAGTCCATGGGTTGCTCTAAAATAGTCTGTAAGGCCTCCTTCGACTAAAATCGGAACAAAAAGAAACCGGTACCGGTGGAAAGAACATCCTCCAGGCTTAGGGTCTGCCAAACTCGCTTAGCAAGAGACCGCATAGCAGGAAAGGGCATACTATGCCCTGGGAAAAATCCAACTAAACAACGAGTCTATTGATGCAGGCTCTCATCAATGAACTCACCCGGCATGGCCACCCTACCACCCGTGGGCTCATATGGCAAGTCAGGGAAACCAGAACCAATAGCAGAATTTGTAATACTAAGTTTTTCAGCCTAAGTAAAATCAACAGTTTTTTTACCATTTCTAACCTTAGGGATAGCAGTTCTAGATGCAGGAAATGAATTGTGCAATAAAGCATTGTGAAAAGTACCTCCACCTGGGGCTGTTGGGCCATGGGCCCGGGTTGAAGTGGTTGGTGCAATGTGGGCTGTTGGGCCATGTGCCTGGGCCGAAGTGGCTAGGGCAAGGCTATTAGCCTTGGGATTCTTGGGTTGTCCCTCATATTCACTTGGGTTGCTATGGACTGGTCCCCTTGGGTAAGAGCATGGGCTGGTGGGCCATGGGTTGGGTCTGAAACAGATGGGCCAAGACCATTGGCCTTCATATGCGTGGGCTACCCCACTTGTGCATGTCGGTCCAATTGCACAAGTAAGGACGCCGTCACCATGGAACCGTCAACTCTCCCCACCTGCGATGGAGCATCGGCGTCTCCTCCTCCGTCGGACGCTGCTTGAGAGGCCGGCGCTTGAACTGGTGGCACAGGGACACCTAGAGGCTGCGGTGTCCCGTTCAGCTGTGGTGCAGTGGAGGAGCTTGGTGGGTACGAAGGGGCTCTTGGATCTAACATTGTTGCGTGCAGGCTATCTCTTTCGTCATCCTATAGTTTTCCACATGTTTATAAGTGTTTAGGTGTTGACGGAGATTGCGTCAAGCACCTTCTTCTAACCAAGTTCTTTTGTTTCTTCTTCCTATTCGAACTCCTTGCTAGTCGCGTCCTCTTCTGGCTGCTGAGATGGTGTTGTGCTAGAACTCGTCTGATTGGCCTTGTTCTTCTCATGAGATTTTTGGTTGATGTCTTAGAGCTCCATGTTATAGGACTTTAGGATTTTAGCACGTCACAAGTGATGGTGATTTAGAAAATTAGGGCAGAGGATGGTTAGAACACTATAATCCACACCGTGGTACCCAACAATAGTGAAAACTAATAACCATACCCAAATTGTTGCTCTTCTTACGTAAAGTTGCAACAATAACATTCATAACATGTGTAAAGGTACACACTGAGATGCTGTGATCTATGTACCAAAACAGAAAAAATTTCTTCATTAAGCACTTGTTGGCTTTTGATTTGTCAAAGACCATTTGATATATGAATTTATATAACAATATGTGCTCATGGCTTCGTATAATGTTATTGTGTGCATTCTTGGCGTCGAATTGCTCCAGTCCAGTGAGCTTGTTCTAATAATGAGACATATGAAAGTCATCTTGCTGATCCATAATGGAAGATTCATGGAAACCGTAAATATCACACATAATTTCAATGTTCAATTTATAAGGTTGTCCCCACAACCTAAACTACATTTCCTTAGGCTTACTAGTTTTGAACTGAAAGGAAGTAAAGAATTCGTAGGTGAGCTCCTAGTAGACAGGATACTGGAAATATATAAATTTTCAGATCACTAGTAGACAGGATACTGGAAATATATAAATTTACTCCATTGAATTCTTTCTTGTAACATCCCATTACTTATGGGGAGGCTAGAATAGTAAATATGAGTGATCAATAAGAGCTTAGAAATACATTTTTCATACTCATGCATTATATGATATGCTCATATTCATGAATATTGAATTTTTGCATATGAAAATAATTGTACATGCGTTCATAGACATTATGGGTATAATTGATTTATAATTGAATTATGAATTTGATCTTGTGGAGTTAATTATTATGTTAATGTTAACAAGATTTTATGACATAGGTTAATTGAATTAAAGTGTTAAGATAGTAAGATTTCGTGAAGGGCATTTTTTTTTTGGGAGATCACTTAAGGATAAAAGATACAAGGATTATAAGGAAGGGCAAAATGGGTATTTTATATTCATTAAGGGTGCAAGTGGAAGAACAAAAATAGTATTTTAAGGAAGAAGCAAAATGTGAATTGGGAAGAGGAAAAAAAAGAAAATAGAAGAGAGGAAAAGAGAGTTTCACTGGTTTAAGAGAAAAGAAGAGAGTTTGAGCTAGGGTTTCCTCATTTCTTAGCTTTTGAGGGATATTTTGAAGTGGTTCAAGAAGAGAAAAAGGTAGAGGAAGAGAAGAGCTTTCATTAGAGCCTAGAAAATCTTAAATCCTTCTAACCTCCATTAAGATCGTATGAAGCTAGGGAGCTAGGGCTAAGTGTTTTTTTTCAAGATTTAAAGCTAAATCAAGTAAGTTACGCTTTAAATGTTATGTGTGTTGTTAAATGAAACTAGAATGATGAGAAATTTGGGATTGATGACTTGATTTTGTGAGTTGAATGTGTGTGATATGGATGGTGAAGAATCTATGTAAATGTCATGTTTTTGTAATTCTGAATGATCATTAATGACCCATGATTTGTTATAGATATGTTTTGGAAGTTGGATGATCCATATAATGGTGTTAGGAAGAGTATAGAAAATCAACTATGAATGGGTTAATGAATATCTTCTGTTTTTGGTTAATGATCAAATATAGATCATGAATTGATTTATGAATGTTTTGGATTTGAAATGGAGTTGAGAATGAAGAGTGATGAGGTAGAAAAGGTGATCATGGTATGAGTTGTGTTAGGGTAAGATTTGGAAACAAAAATTTGGTAGTTGAGCTTGAAAATGTTGCAACAACATGACCTATGAGTATACTTCTGTATTTTAGCCATAACTTGCTCAGTAGTTGTTCAATTGAGATGATTCCTAGTTTGGATTAATCTAGCAGCATAGGGCTATATTTTTTATGAAGACATCGATTTCAAAATTTGTCTTTAAGAGTTTCCAATTTTGACTTGAAGTTTAGTACTAGGTGTAGGAAAAATTGCAGAAAAAAAGATTAGATACATATTGGGTTTTTGTTCTGTTTTCTTAATGAATTAATATAAATCTCTTCGTGTGTTTTTGTGATGAAATAAAATGAGTCTAAAGGTAAAGAAAAGGATTAATGTGGTGTCTTGAAATATGAAGGATCAAGGTGATAGTTAGAAGTGGAATGAAAGTGGAAATGAAGTTGAATATGTGCAGAAAATGGATGATGAATGCACATATATATGTATGTTCTGTTATTAGTGTTTGTGATCAATCATGGGCTATAATTTGGTTATGGATGATGTTGAGTTGAAAGGGAGTTAGAATAATGGATAAATGATGAGAATTGAACTAGAAATGATAGATTAAGCATGAGGAATTGAATGTTGTAAGTAAAGAGTTTTTAAAAAAATGATCTGAAACTGCCACAAGTTTTCTGTACTGATATAGAGAGTTTTTGACAAATTTGTCTTCATGGAAGTTGTAGATCTTTCTTTAAATTTTCCATTGATATAAAGTTTGTAACTTTTGAAGTTTTGGATCGAAATTTATGGAGTTTGAAGGTTGAATTTGTGGTTTCTGTCGTGGTTTGGAATAGTCTGTAGTGTTTTTAGCATAACGTGCAGAATATTGAACCAAATTGCATGAAATTGGTTTCATTTGGAAGTTAAGACATAAAGGAATAATTTTTTAGGAGAAAGTTTGGCCTAAATCCTTCGTTTTCATTGTCGAAATGACCAGGTAAAAGTGAACCGAAATTCTATTTTGGTAAGAGCTGGAGAAAAAAATGGGAGAGAGGAAGAAGATGCAATTTGTAGTTGAGTGGAAGTCAACCTCGTGCTTAAGCAAGAGGGTGACGTTGCTGAAATTGGTTGGGAAAGCACCGTCGTGCTTGACTTTGCTGGTTTGACCAAAGAGCTGACTCACCCTAAGTAGCCTTCTTTATTTTGACCATAACTTCTTCTCTAGACTTTCAAATGATTTGATTCTTGAGCCAATGGATTCCTAACACATTTGTCTATCCCTCCCTAAAATTTTGTAGCATTCGGAATTGAAATAGGATTGTCTTCCTGAACACCCATCAGTATTTTGATTATATCTGAATCTATAGGATTCCAAATGAGATTCTTTTTAATTTGGAGTAAACTAGAGATATAGGCCTACAAACTGCCTCAAGAAGTCGAATTTGATTCATTCTCTAAGATATTGAATTTCTGGATGGAAGTTGTACATAGTACATTATTTTTGAATGTGAATAACCCGATAATGTTGGAGTTCTATCTTTCAAATTACTAAACCAAATTGAGTGATTTTGGTGTCAATGAAAAGATAAGACATAGAGGAACATTTTCTAGAAGAGAGTATGACCAAATTACATTAGTTTCGCTTTCTAATTGAATGTGAACATTAGGTCCGAAAGTGTGACTTGGAAAAATCTGAAGTGAGTCAATGAGAAAGGAATAGAGATTTTAATGGGTTTAGTGAGGCATAAACCTAAGTATAAATTATACTTAGATGAGTTTTGATATGAGATTGATTTTGTGATGAAATTGATGGATCAATACCCGAGATTATTATGAACATGCATTGTACATAATTCATTTCATCCATGTGCATTATTTAACAATTATAATTGTGCATATTGTGATATATGTGTATGTTGTTTGATATAGAGGAGCAACTGGAACGTCAACCTCTAGACATTGCCGGAACTTCCAAGCATTAGCTTCGGGAGCAACTTGTGAGTAACCTAGATGGTTTCTCTTAATTATTATTTGCTTAAATTATGCTTTGAATGATAAATGAATGTATTTGATTGTTGATTCTGGACAGAAGGTCCGATGATTGTGAATGCGGAATGTATATTGAAGTGTTGCTTGAATGTGAATGTAAAAACCTAAGTGCTTTGTAATATGAGTGATTGTGGTACTTGCATTCCATTCATGAATGCACAATCAGATAATGGCAGTTGTGACCAGAGTAGCCACCTATCAAAGCTTAAAGCTCAACGAGTAAAAAGAGCCTCGAGCTCAAACAGTGATTAAGAGCTTAAGGTTCACTATGTATAATGAGTCATGTATCCCCCAAGTGGATAAGGAACAGTTATTAATGAGCCCGATATCCAAAATGGATACAGGACAGTTCAGGCACTCGGTCATAACAACGTAATAGATGAAAGTGTCTCATAAGCATTTCATATGCATTTATATCAAGTATGTTTGATTGATCGAAATGTTGAAATTTCCTATGCTAAAGTAAAAGTGTGATACATGATCTATTATGCAAAATTTTGAATTTCATGTTATGTGAAATGGTGTGTTGCATGAATTGAGTGAACCATCGATGATGGTTACCTCATTGAGTTCGCAAAACTCGCCCAAAATTTGCAATTATTTTTTAGGCTTAAAGAGTACCCCGTTAGACAAATGGCAGTATACCTACGACATGCAAGTAAGGGATAGAGGTCGGGATCAATTTGCGTCTGCATTGTATTTCTTTATTTTTGCACTGAATTGTATGTTTTGCAAATTTTTGTATCATTTGTAATTTAATATTGCGGTATGTAATAACTTTTGGAATTGGAAATGTTTTGTATCTGTAATGGTCCTAAATGGCTATTGAAATTTTGATGTTTATATAGCTATGATTGAAAATGTTTATAAATTAAAGTGGGCCCGATTTGGTTATTGATTTTCGTATATTATGTTGTGGTTTCAAAAAAAAATTTTACTGAATTTTAAATGATTGAGTGCTTTAGCATGCCACCCTTGCGGGGCACGGACTCGGATATCCCTCAAGATGTTGGGTACATGTCTTGTGGGAGTGGGTGTTGCATTTCTGCTAAATTGATGACCCTTTCTCGAAATTCTAGCCTATCTAGCGTAGTAAAATCGAAGTATTTTAAGACTACTATCTACTTAACACTAAGGGATTGGAATTGAATACCTTCCTTATCTGAGTAAATTAGGATGGGTGCTCCAAAATCTGCCACCATGTTCCTTCGCTCACATCTCGAGACTTGATTTTTTTCTCGATGAATGGTTACACTTCATTAATTACTTAATACGCGGCATAATGGACCACAAGTAGGAAGAAGTTGGAAAAAGGTGGAAGTTTGAAGGTTGGTTAGAGAAAAGGGAGAGTGTTTAGAGGTTCTAAACATAGAGAGATAAAGTTAAAATGAAAGTGAATGAAAAAATGAGGTCAAAAATGAATATATATAAGCAACAAGGGTAACATGGTAAAAAATTAAAAGTCACGTGGGATAGATTTAACCTGCCACAGGTCATGATCATGGCCTACTAGGAAATAATCGTGGCCCTCGCTAATGATTGTCACCTGTGACATTTCCAGCACTTTGTTGACTTTTCGTCTTTTCTCCTCATTTTACCTCCAAGATCCTTCCCCAACACAAGCTTCCTTAATTCCCATAATCCTCCTTCCTTTCGAGATATTTATTGAATTCAAACTACTACAACAATGAAATTCAAAACTACTTAACATCAAACATACACAACAAACCTTTAAGTAATCTCAAAACATACCATTGAGAACATAAACAATAAGAGATCGAAGGGCGAAACAAGTTAAACCCAATCAAAATCAAACTAAACACTATCAAATCAAAGCAAAACAACACTAACACTAATACAAAGACAAGTAAATGAAAGACAAACATGCTAAGTTAAGGTCATTAGCTTAACCATTTCATATGCAATTATGAAAGAGTAAGTGAAAGGAAAGAAAGTACTTTCCTTTCTTGTGAGAATGACCCTCCAAAGTATAGCTTGCATCTATTCCTATTAATTTTAAAATTTTCACCCTTATCATTTTCCAACTCTAAATCGAGATAGAGGCTGGTAGAAAAGGGGTTAGGACTTAGACAGTGATAGGCATAAGATAATAAATAACTTAAGTTCTACAAAAATAACAAAATGACAACATTTTTTATAGTTGAGACATTCAATTTTAAGTTAGATTCAAATGGTAGGACCTGAGTCTAAATTTGACTTAGAACAAAGATAAAAAAAAAATTCATCTTAAAACTCAGTAAACTTAAATTAAACCCATTAACTTCAAATCAGGTTACTCCATTTAAAAGTGCAAATGTCTAATTAGATACATTTGTTGGATTTTTTTTGCAGAAGAGAGCCTTCTACATATAGGTGAATGCATAGGCTATGTTAAATTAAAGAAGGATTAGAAAAAAAAAACCTTATTGGCAGATGACAATTGTTTGATTTTTTTGATTCTCAAAAGGAGTGAATCTAACAGGCATTTTTTAGCAAAGCCCCTAACATATTGCAGGTAAACCCCTCCTACTGCTAAATTGGAACCTTATAATGTCATTTGAGATAGATAACATCATGGAAATTTCATTATAGATTAATTTTCACAATCTACCTTTAGAATACTGGACTAAAGAGGGACTAAGCTGCATAGCTTTCTCTCTCTATGTATGGACTCCCTCATAGCCAAAATGGAGAGAGTAAGATATTCAAGTTTGTCTCTGGAGGTGTCCTGTGAAGCTAACTTGTCTTATATTTTGATTATCAAGAGACTTACTCAGGCAAGGGAGTTAATTGATCATGTCATATAGTTAAGTTATATCTTGAAAGTATGGAGACCAACTGGTAGGTTGTTTCAAACAGATGCATATAATGAGTTAATGGATTTAAAGGATAATATCAAGGAAAATAAACAAGCTAGTAACAATAGTCCAAAGCACAAGGACGAGCCACGTGATGCTTTGCCTTTTGAGCAAACCATCAGAAATGGAAAGGACATAATGTTTGAGGCTAAGGAACTAACAATATTCATCAGTGGGTGTAACATACCACTCCTATGGAGCATATACCGGACATACTGAAAGATATTTGGGAATATATTTTACGAAAATGACAAGTTAAGAGGGTTAAATCAATTCATTTTACTTTTTAATCCATCACATATAACATAAAACATTCTAACAATCATATTGTTCCATTTTTATTCACAAACATATATAGTCTCAAATGTCATTACATTTCTAAAATTCACAGGTACAATATACAACAGTTGAGAGATACATTCCTTGATACAACATAACTAAGACATTTGCAGGTACAACTAATCCTGACACTAACCCATATCCAAATGCAGAAGTTACTTCAACAAGACTAGCTAGCTTTCTCTTGAACTTGAAAAAAATGGTGCAATTTTAATGAGTTTGCGAACTCAGTGAGTGAACCATCTTCGATGTGCTCACTCAAAACAGACATAACTATCGCAAGAGTTTAACATAGTTCGATTAATATCTCACATCATTCATAATCAAATCCAATATATCATATCGCTCATAATTTAAGACCTGATCATAGTATTCATCATGTTTCAACATGTCTGTTATGAACACAAGCTTTTTATATAATCATTTCAGGATCATCTACTCATTCATATCATCCAAATATACACAAACATAGCATATCATTGTATCCACGCAATTCAGTCATTCTTTACAAATGTTCACTTGGTGCATGTAAAGGTATGTATGCAAACGCATATAAGACTCTACTTTCATTTTTATTTTGTTATAACCAAGTGCCTATTAATTTTCCTATATCTCTTATGGATACCGGGCTTATTTCAGGTAATGACCCATATCCCTTGTTGATACCGGGCTTATTTTAGGTATTGACTCATATTCTTTGTAGATACTAGGCTTATTTTAGGTATTGACCCATATCCCTTGTATGGATACCGGGCTTATTTATAATTGAGCCTGTGACTCTTTGTGCATATTTTGAGCTTTAAGCTCTTTTTAGGCTAGCCACTCTAGTCACAACTCCTTTATCTGATTATGCATATCAATGTAATGAAATGCATCATCTCACATAATGTGCTATCAATCACTTTTATTCGGTACGCACAATCATCCATCACAATTATCGGATCAGAGTCTGACATTAAACATTTAGTTGACCATTACTTCTTCCATTCACATTCATATTCACATTTATCATCACATTTTAGTCTAGCATTTAACTATAATGTTTAGTATCACTTATTTATTCAAATTTATATACAATGAACACTTCCAATACATTCCTGAATGATGATCTCCTCAGACAATTGATATCCAGAATTATCATAATCAAACTAGTAACAGTTCACTATGTAAAAATTTAAATAAATAGCAATTCAAACATAGTATGGTACATCTAAATCATCTCACTACACATATAACTCAAACAAACAAACAAAACACGTATAACTGAGTTGACGAATATAGGTTAACTCACAGTATACTCCAGGTGAGCTATTGCCTTGATGATCCGACAATGTCTGCATATTGTCAGTCAACTTGTGCCCCTATTTCATACAATACACACATAATTCACATATTACTAAGTTGATAAATCATATAATTGTTCAACCATGCACATGTATATGTGTCATGTTTAATGCATGCTCAGTTGACTATTCTGGGTATTTATCCATAATCACATCACTTGACCTTTAACAACATTATTTGTGTATGTCAAGCTTACGTTTAGGGTCATAAATCAAAGAACTTGGTTAATCTAGTCTTTTAATTCAATCATCCATCAATGTTATTCTAGCATTTTATGATCTCATAATACTCAATTCTCATTCACCTTTACTTAATACTCATCATTCATCTTAATGGAATCACAGTAGCTATCATAGGTTTACCTTCAAATCTATACATCTTAAAATTCCAGATTTGAACACTTAATATTTAACAATCAATTCTTACATTATAACATAAATCATCACTCAAAAAGTGTCGCTCATTTAATCACTTATTTAAGCATCATTCTAAGTTCAATTCAAGTTTCATTCAAGCCTTGAAGCATCATAGGGAAGTACCTAATCATTTGATGTTGCAATCCACAAATAAAAGAAGCATATTGAATGTTTATCCAATTCCCATTTTCTAGCTTTTCCAACTCTATTTTCAGTTCAATTTTGTATGATCATTTTGACCTGAAAAATGAAGTATTTAGGCAATAAATAATTCTAAGAAAATGTTTCTTTATGTCTTAAGTTTCTAATGACATCATATTTATTCAGATTGGTTCAGTATTCTACAAGTTATGCCTAAAATACTAAAGCTGTTCTCAAACAATGACAGCACCTAGTACTCAACCTCAAGCTAAATTTAGAAACCCCTAGAGGCAGAATTCAAATTCAATTCCTTCATAAAAATTGTAGCTGTATGTCTCTAGTTTAATCTAAATTAAAAATAACCCCCATTTGGATATCTAAAAATTAAAATGTGCCTAAAATACACTCTATCTAACAGATTCCAGCACACTTCATCGTCAACTTTCAATAAATCGTTATCAAGACATCTCCTAACCAAACTATTTCATAGAAACATTAATAAGAAATCAATAATCATTTTTCATGTTTTATAATTCCACTAATTCGGACTCTAAGGTCCTCAAAAATCAGGAAATAATACAAGGTTCCTGCACAAGGGTCTATCATAAGCAATATTAGGGAAACAGACATAACATGAGCTCTAGTCACTATTTTCTCAAGACACTTTCACAAAGGTCAAGTTAAGACCTATATCTACAACTTTTATTCTTTCAGTTTCTTCAAATTCGTCTTCTAAAGATATAAAATACAAATTGAAAGAGAAATATGAAATTGAAATCAGAATTTCAACTTACCTTGATAACTTCTTTCTTTCTCCTCTTCTCTTTCCTTTTTTGTTTCCTTCTCTTCTCATTTTAGTTTTTCTCTATCCTATAACCTTATTTCCAAGCTCCATTCTCACTTCTATTGCCTTTTTCATCCATTTTCTCCAGAAAATTCAAGAAGGTCAATTAATCCACGTATTACCATTCTATTGGTCCATATGTCACCCTTCTATTGGTACATATGTTATCTTTCTATTAGTCCATATATCAATACTCTATTAGTCCATTTGTCACTTACTCTAGGCTTCACATGTCGCTCTTTTAAGTCTCTATATGTCGCTACTTGTAAGGCTACAAATGTCATCAATTATAAGGTTACATATGTCATCATTTGTAAAGCTACGTATATCACCATTCTAAAGCTCCACATGTCACAAGTCTAAAGTGCCACTTGTCACAAATTTAAAGGTTGCCCCTCATGTACTCAAGCCACTTGTCATCCAATTAACTAAGTCATTTTTCACTTATTTCCAATGTCACATGTCATCATTTCATAGGTCTAATCAACCTAAATTCTCATGTAACAATTTGTCTTGCTCTTTAACATTTTTCTTAGATCAGATGCATATATCACTTCATCAATTACTTAATTGTAATGATAAATTCTCAATTCACTAATTATAATCTATCAATTCATGTTATTGGTACATCAAAATGCAAAACATTAGGAATACACATTCATATCACATTCAATTTCGTTCCATATTCTAGAATATGTCAATTGAGTGCATATACTATCTTACAATGTTTTCTAAATCATGATTCATAAGTGTATACAAATATTATGCATATGAATGAAATGCACCTCATAAATTCTTA
>JAOSBN010078234.1:0-12661 GCA_027563595.1 Erythroxylum suave | reverse complement strand
GATGAATCAGGAAAATACCAAAATACAACAGGAAAGTGAAATTGGAAACTGAAAGAATATCCATGGAGGCAGCTAGCAAGAGCAATGAAGGGATTAAAGCAACTGCGAGTGAACTGAACAGAAAGAAGCAAGCAAAGGGGCTATTATGGAGGGCAGTAATTGGAACCTTAGAAAAGTCTTTTGACGCAAGAATTTAGTGGAAGACCTCGTGCTCCACTTTTAGTCTTGGGAAAATCACGACTTACGTTCCCACCGAGCAAATATCAATTACGATTCTTTGCACGACGTTACTCTGAATATTTATTGACATACCCGCAAGCCTTAGGTATTATAATTTGTTCAGTCCATACATTACTTTTATTAATGTTTTTGAACTTAACTTAATTTCAACACAGTACACTGTCATAAGAAATAATGCCAATTGATAGCCCGACTTGATAATTTTGGTTTCCTTTTTGTAGTCCCACTGGCACTTGGAATCGCAGAATAGGATCTCAATTGGACATTTTTAAGTCGTAAAGCGGCTTTGAACATCACATGATTAAAAAATTATATTTAAACGAGAACATGATTAAAATTTTTACATATTTTTTAGTTTAAATGTCTAAAAGTTTTAGATAGTTAGTGATGACCTAAATTTATTTGCACCAATAACTTTCTATACTTTTCGGTCTTCATTTCCTTTTCCATTTCTAACTCTCACTAGCTTTTGACAAAAGGCATTGCTTTCATATGCACTTTACTTCTCACCTAGAGTCCCATCTGTATAATTTCCTTACTCTGCTTTTGATGAGTCTTCCAGCAATGAGAACTAGAAGGTTGGGTGAAGGTCTCCCCTGAGTCAGGCTACATTTCCTATTTACACCGTCGTCAATTTAGTCACATAATATTATTCTCTTTCCTTCTTTTCCTTTTTGCTTCGTAAGGAAAGAAAATGTCTGTTAGATATTAACAGGCACGCCCTTCGTTCAAAATCTTAAGGAATATGTTATAATCGACTAGTAATAAAGAAAACACAAATATTAAAATTAGGAGATGTATCATGGAATATAGAATTCATGGAATGATAGAGACGAAAATAGCATTTATTAAGACACTTTGCAGTTTAGTGTCAAATAAACTAAATCTTACACGTCACGAAATGAAAATAGTTAACGTCTCATCAAATTAAACAAAAGATAAGATTAAGTCTCGTAAGCCCCTAAATTAATTATCTCAGTGTTTAACTTTCTTTGTTACTTGATAAATATAGGTCTTCCTTAATGATATTTGATATTTTTGTTTAATGTAGTTGAAGGATAAAAATTGATTATTTTATCTTCTTTTAACGTATAAACTTCTAATAATAAAGTTAAACATTCTTGTTTTTTAAATCTTCTGTTTTATTTTTCTCAAGATTGGAAAGGAAAGGATTTCTCCAACTGATAATTGAAAAACATCAAATCAATCATAAGTGTCACCTTAACTGAGCAGATAATTTAAAACTTTGAAAGAGCTGGGATGATTCTACACAGTAAGGTTATGGAAAGAAAGAAACATAAACGGAGAGAGGATAAGCTTTCCCTTGTTAATGTATATATATATATATATACACGTTTGTATGTACATATAAAGAAACAGTGCTAGTTTTTCGATCGAAAAAAAATATTAATTGAATGCTGCTTATAGAAACATAAACTTGTAATCAAACTCAAAATCTTTATGTTGCACCTTTTAATTTGATTTTCTTTTTCTTATTGTTTTCAATTAAAAAACCTCGAATCCTTTTGTGATTTTCCGTGTCTTTTCAACTATCTATTGTGTACAATAGGCAACACTTTTAAGAAAGACGTTTTTGAGTTGAAACAATCAGTGAAGTCTTATGTTTTCTAGTTAATGAATTAAATTTGTTTGGAGAATGTTAATTAGAATTGGACTTTGGGTCTACTGGACATTTTGAAACCTAAGTTTGATGTACAAAGCAAGCCCAGTTTCAAATCCAATACCTTGGTTCTCTTCCATTCCAATTTCTGACAGAGGAGTGGATGTCCCAAACAGGATGGTCATTCCAATATTGATGGTTAGGGAAGCCAAATCAGACAGGAGATGGCATGGTAAATGGACGATTCTCAAACTCAGAGACAAAAGATGGAATGCTTTGACAAATATCCAAAAAAATAAATAAATTTGTATCTGAAACCATAAATTTTCCCCACCAACACTCATTAAAATAAAGGCAGTATAGCAGCTAATTACGGCAGACGAGCCGAAGGCACACTGCACCTACATAATATGAAAATATGAAACTCATAACATGTGAAAGTTCTTTTTATGCTACATTAATATCAAATCTCAACAGAAAAATAATTAGTAACAGTTTAAAGATAATACATATGCAATATAAATATTATAATTATGACTCATTCATATTTTTATTTATAATATATATTTATTCTATAAATTTTATCATATATATTTAAATATATTTAATTGATTGATTGTTAAGCATAAACTAACATATTTAGCATACGATTTGGCAAGTCTTATTTATAAACATCCACTTTATAAGATCAAGTTATTAATATAGTAGTATCTTAATTTTTCACAAATTAGCTTAGCAATTTATAAAAATTTGAATCTTTTAACCATGTTCATATTTAAATTTAAAAATTAAATACTTCAAACTCCCTATAGTTTAACATTCTTAAGTTAGATCTTGAATTTTGAAACATTATAAATTAAGTCTTATATTTTAAAGAACTGGCACAATCCACCCAAAAATCATTAAATTATTATAAAAATATCACAAAATGGCTTGACATGAATATTGATGAGGTTGAAAATGATGTATTCATTAAAATATTTTTAATTAGAATAAATAAAAGGTATATAATATTTTTAATCTATGTTTAATATCTTATATTACTATAAAAAAGCATCATACGGAATATTAAGTCATTAATATTTGTATTAAGGTCCAGAAGACATACTGTTAAGATATATAGTACATCTTTTTATTTAGTTTTAATATTTTATTTATTAATTGGACATATAAGATATTTGTTGGCCCCCAAAATATTTTTGTTGAGTTAAGCGTGATATTTTATAAAATTTGAATTTTTGCCTTAGAATGAATGGAGTTATTAAGCATGATTTAAATAAATTATGAGATCATAGAATTATTATTAGAGTTTAACTATTTATTTCAATGTTAGTAGGATTTTATTTCACTAGTTAGTGAAATTAATGCATTAAGAATGAATTGAGGGCACTTTTGGTATGTCACTTAAGTTTAGAAACCAAGAAGCATTAAAGGAAAGGTAAAATGGACATTTAGCACTCATTAAGGGTGTAATGGGAAGAGGAAAATGTTGTCTTATAAATTAGAAGACCAAAAACGTGAATGAAGGAAAGAAGGAGAGAAAAACGTGAAAAAGAGAAAGAAAGGAGAGAGAGTCGGCCATTGGAGAGAAAAAGAAGAAGAAAGGTTAGGGTAATGTCTTTTCTTAGCTTTTAAGAGTGATTTTGAGGGTGTTCAAAAAGAGAAAAAGAAAGAGAAAGAAAAGAGCTTCCACTTGAGCCAAACATCTCTTTGTTTGGTGAAGATTCAAGGTAAGCCTAATTTTAATCTTTTGGATTTTTGGAAGTATTTTGGTTCATGAAGCTTAGAAAATGCATGGGTGGGTTTAAGTATTCTAGAATCAATTTTAGTGAATATGCTATTTGAGTTCTTAATTTGGATTTCTATTGAATTTGATTTTTGCCAATGTTGAAGGAAATCAAGTAAGGCAAGAAGAGTAAGAGAAGGGGCATTTTTAAGTAAGTTTTTAAGCAAGGAATTCAGGTGCGTTACTTGTTTATAGTTGAGTTAATAAGTCATGAGAATTTTTCCTAATCAGTATATTTGAATGACTTTCAACTGCTTTATAAATGTTGCAATTATTGCTTCTTAAATGATTCAAGTATTTGCTACATGTTTGGTACTTAAATCTTGATGATGATTTATGAAATGATAATGGAAATTGGTTTTGAAATATATCATGCTTATGGAGCTCATGTTTTCGAAATGTGCCTTTTGTGCAATATGTTTACAAGTCATGAAACTTATGTTTGTGTGGGTTTAGGTGGTTCATCATGTTATGTCACATGCATGTTGACCATGTTAAAGGCTTCTCCCGCTTGCCCGTTAATGACATGAAGCTCCTTCACTGACTCCCTCATGTTTACCGGAGATTCACTAGAACTCCCTCATATTTACCAGAGATTCGCAAGAACTCCCTCATATATATGGACTACCCAAATCATTATGAGTGCTTAAATTGTTTATGATTTGTTGACAAGTTTGAAGAATACATGTTTTATTTTGTGTATGAATGGTTTGACAAGTTTGATAATTTGAGAAATACATCCTATGTTGTTTATGATGTGTGTAAAAATCTTGAGAATTTGGGAAATACATGCTTTATGGTTGCAAAGCATTTTATTGCGGAACTGGATATTTTCAATGGTTTTTCTTGTTTCTCCACTATAAACTTATTACCCAAAAGCTACTAGCTCACCCCCATTCCTCTCCATCTCTAAGTGATGAGCAAGAGATCGAGTGATCGAGAGTTAAGGCATCACTTCGAATTTGCATATTTTTTATTTTTAAGTTAGTGTAGGAATATTCAAGGCTTTAATTGCATTTCAAGTATCAATCATATGTATATTATGTATTTTTGGATTATGAGAACAATGATGTATTTGGGTCTTGAAATGCCTATTAAAGCTTTGTAAAACTCTTTACTTTTGATGTTAATGAAATATGTTTGTGTTTTGTTCATGATTTTCCAAGCTTCTGCATTACATTTTCAAGCATTCATAAGGGTAAAAATTTGTATTCTGACTTCAGGGGAAAAACTGTATTAATCTAGGCTGATTTGGACAAGGTTCCTTCTTGCAAGTTGTAGTTTATTCTTTTAGCTTTCCAATGATATAAAGATTGTAAATTTTGGAGATCGGATTTGAAAGATATGGTTGTTACAAGTTAGTGATGCTGTGCAGGGCATATGCAGAACACTTTATAGCTTTTCTATATTGATCTAATAGAGTAAGAGTAATATGGTGTCTTAAAATGGAAAGAAGTAGTGTCATAAGTACTATGGTGTCTTGAAATGAGAAGAAGTAGTGTGATAAGTTAGAGATGAAATGAAGGTAATAAATAGGGTTGAGTATGTGCAGAAATTTATGATGAATGTGTATAAGTTTGAATGCTATGTTTTTGGGTTGATGACCAATCGTAGATTATAATTTGGTTGTAAATGATATTGAGTTGAAATGGAAGTGATAATGAAGGGAAAATGATGAGGAAATTGAGTTAGAAATGATAGATATTCATAAGATGGGCCATAGGTAACTTGTAGGAGTTGGAAATCTGGAATTTGATCTGTAAATGTCCGCTGGGCAGACTTGATGTCTGCTAGGTAGACCTTCTCGGGAATTTTAGTGTCCCAGCTCAGTTAATGTCCGTTTGAAGGGATGTATGTCTGGTAAGCGAACATTCTCGGGATAGTTTTATAAATGTGCAATTTTGACCCTCTAGATGGCAAAATCTCTCTTCAGGGTTTTCACGAAAGTTGTAGAACTAAAAGTCCTTTTTGAAACCGTGCATAAATGACCTCAATCTGACATCCATAGTGAAAGTTATACATATTGTCCCAAATCTTGTACATTTATAAATTGTGGACTTATCAATGTTTTTCTCTGATACATTTAGGCTTGAATGGAGCTCAATTTACTTAGTTTAATGTGAAAATTAGAGATAAAAATGAGTGATATATTAGGGTGATGATTGAGGATATAAATATAAGAATGGATTGTCGTATACGAAGTGTTCAAATATGAAAATTTTGGGATGTTATAAGAACGGAGATGGGCCTATGTGGGCTAATGAGATTCCATTAAAAGGACCCTACAAAGTGATGCAAGTATGTTTAACTCACGAGTTAGGCTCCAAAAACGGGGCCTAACAATATTACTGTTGTTTAACTTGGATTCAAAAAGCCACAGTGGATAATCTTATAGTTGTGAAAGAGTTATATATTGAATTAGAGTCTATCTTCAGATGTATTGTGGTAATCACGTGTGTGAGTGTTGAGGGGTACCACTGGAACTTTCTAAAGTGTGGCTAAGGGTTTTCGAATGGAAATTGGTCTTGGTGGTGTGGGATTTTGGTGTGTTAATTGACAGCTATCTTTACTGCTTTTTGGTGGGTGCGTCAATTGTATTTTTTTGTGAAAAATAACTGAAGTGATTATGGGTCTTCTGTGTTGGTGACATACGATTATTTTGATTTATGGGTGTAATGCCTCAGTCTTGTGTCGTATGCATTCTTTGTTGGTGGTGCATGACTGAAATTCTGGATAAATGGTATTAAAGGTTTTCGTGTGAAAAATTGCTAATCTTGAGTGTGTTTTCTTTGTGTGTGGAGCATACACTTGGGTTTAAAGAATCAAATTCTCTCATGAAGCTGTATGTTGATTGGTTGTTCTATGGATTGGTTGCTATAAGTGTTGATTGACTATTTGTCTTGGATAAATGTTGATTTTTCATTGTGGCTCAAGGTTGGGACATTGAATGTGGTGTATGGGTGTTCTGCCAAGAATTAATAGTTGACTGTGCTACTGTTGTGAATCAGTTTAGTGTGTAGACGACTTTCATCTCTATTTTGGGAAGTTGTTCTTTTCTTTTTATCTCAAGTGTATTACTATTCTATTCTTAGTTGATTGGTCACTTGATTTAGTTGTCTAATTGTCTTTAATTAAAAGTTGTTTAGAAAAATCCGCTGTCGAGGTTAACACAAGTCGGTCATGTTAATGGGTGTGAAAATCTTTCATGGGAAGTGAGGTTGAGAGATAGTTACAAGGATTGAGTGGTATTAGCTCAGTGAGCCTTTGTGTAAATTTACTGCACTTTCATGAAATTGATTAAGCTGGGTGAAGGCTCCACAAACGTAAGCAAAGTGTGTTAAACTGTGTTAACAAATCTCAGTATCACTTAATTTGGTGCTTTTAATTTTTCTGTTATTTGTGTTTGCCAAAAACATATTATAAAGTTTGTGAAACAACCACTTATATGGTTTTTCATATGCATTAATGGTGTTATAAAATTTTTTGTATTAATGATTTTAAGGGTTAGATGATAATAAACTAAACTCAAAAATGCTTTAAAATATAAGATACAGGCTATAAACATTTAAATTTGAAGAATTAACATAAAAATATGTTAAATTAAAAGATAATGTGGCGTATGTAATTCTAAATCTAAATTTGAGAATTATTGGAGAAAATGGAGGAAAATAATTTGATAAAAATGACACTTATAAGCAAGAAGGTAAAAGAACAAGTATTTTCAATTATTTATTTATTAATAAAAATATGCAATTCGTGAACCCCAAAACACTTTTTTAAAGGAAAATTTTAGTGAACATTATTTTTATCTACTTGTATCCTGGGTTGTTATAATAAAATTGTTAGACATTTTTACCCCTAAGGGTAATTTTGTCATTTTCCCATATGGTGAATAGTTATTAATTGTGATTTTGGCTTTTCAATAAATTATTAGTTAAGTTACGTAATTTGATCCAGATAAGGATAATAAAGTCGCCTAATAAATGAAATAGATTAATGGTCAAAACCTGGGTAGAAAATGGAACCCTTTTAGTAAAGACTTGGTCCATATCGGCCTTGTGATGGAGAAGCCCGATGTAGAAGTTATATATATAGGTTAAGGTCTCCGGTAGTTGCTCATATCAATCGTAAGCATAAGGAATCTCTAACCTATTAAGAGAGCTTAAGTTTTGAGAAAACTGTAGAAATATCTAAATCACGTGTCAGGAAACACTTTCCTTAAAAGTCCTAGAGATTGGAGCTCATTTGGTGCCCAAAATCTGCTTCAGAATCATAGATGGAACTGAAATAAGGTATTTTGCATTCCTTTTCTTTTTCACGTATGATCCTGAGTACGTAATAAGGTTTATCCAGCGTATTACATGTAGTATCAGAGCGGTTATGTGATCGGATTGCCGAAAATGAAGGTTTTTTGGTTTTTCATCTCATATGATTTTTCTTCGTTTTTGATTAGTTTTTTTGGTTTTTACGTATATAATTATGTAGAAGTGGTATACATAAGGCTAGCTATAAAAAATGGCCAAAAGAAGCGAAAAATGGGATTCTTGGATGTTGAAAATCACCTCTGGCATCAAAGGTGCTCCTAAATGTCAGGCACATGCTGGCGCTACAGTGGCCAGTGGGTGGCGGTACGATAGTTGCGTGAGATGCACTTGTCAATTGACTACTTCTAACTGCGGGGAGCGAGACGAATGCGCAAGACGCAGCCCGAGCTCCCACCGGCATGAGTATATGGTGACATATGACACATGGCATAAGTCTCGGGTCTCATATTTAGTTTTGAGGATAGCATGATAGTTAATCAGAAAGGATCAAAGATATTTTGAAGCCATTTTCATTGAATTTTCGTGTAACGAACTTGCCATAAAGGAGATACTTCTTACGTCTTGGATGATCAGTTCTGTATCCAATGATGCACGATAGTCACTCTACTGAGATGTTTCTTTTACCAAAGCCCCAAATGAAGTTTTCAGAGAATGTCTTCAGCACGAGTGTATGACAGTGAGGCTGTGCATTCGGGTTTATGCATTTATTAAAGTTACATTATCACATACCATATCATCAAGAATGTGAGGATGATATAACGATGTATCCTTTGTGTTTGTGGATTTTCTGGGGTCTTTCTAGGGTACTGATGAGAATGTAGTCACCAAAGTGGCCTTTCAAGTCATTATTTTTTATTGTTCTACTTACATGTTGGGGAATGTCTCTGATTTTATGTTTTGTTATTCTGCCCAAAGGTATTGGCCTTGCATAACATTTTGAGATGATCATAAAGGCATAAGATGGAGGAAAGCTATTGCTCAAGTGATCTATTCACCTAAAGGTGGTAATGTCATGAGAGTTAATGGTTTGTACTCTAATCACTTTTATGTGGAAATGTAATTGCATATATTATGTATTTAGCCCAAAGGTGTTTCATAATATGTGTCATCTGATTTTTAGGAAAGATATTATTTAATGACTTTCAGTATTGCTATTGTCCTACATTTGTGTTGATTTAATCAAAGTTACTATAAAGTTAGGTTTTCGGTCAATAAAATCAGTGTCACCTTTGAAACTCTGACCGGTTTCAATACAAAGTAGATAGAGGATGTATTAAATGCTATATAGATAACTGAGGTTGATATGGCAATCAGGTAGGATAGGCCATCTTCACCTACATCCATGAGCTTGAAAGCTCATAAAGCGGCCTATAAAGCCTAGGATCGGTCTAACAGATTATGTGTTATGACCATTAAGAAATCCATACCTAACGATCTGCTTAGTGAACTTTCAGACACAAATATAACAAAGTAATTTCTTAGTAATATCTCCCAAAGGCACTG
Source organism: Erythroxylum suave (assembly GCA_027563595.1). Taxonomy (NCBI): domain Eukaryota; kingdom Viridiplantae; phylum Streptophyta; class Magnoliopsida; order Malpighiales; family Erythroxylaceae; genus Erythroxylum; species Erythroxylum suave. The sequence goes on along the minus strand of JAOSBN010078234.1, from coordinate 3,186 downwards.
AGTCTCATCCAGTGTTGAGACAAGTGCCTTGATTAAAGAATCATTCTCTGTAAGATATGCAGGAGAAAAGGGAGAGTAAGGAGTACATATCAATAATAATCCGTCTTCACAGTAGACTGAAGATGTTAAACATTTCTCTTCCTGATATCTTTATAATTCACTAGACTCTGAATACACTCCCTCTAGAATTGAGGGTCTTAGGTATTTAGATTCACTAAGACAGATCTTAACAATCATTATACTCTCACAGGGTGCATACATCAAGTATATGTTGCAAAGGTTTAATACGGTTAACTGTAAACCTATTGTAGCATTTATCTCTCATATTAGGAGATAATCTTTGGTACAATATCCAAAGAATGAATTGGTACAGTATCCAAAGAATGAAATAAAATGAGAGGTTATGAGGAATGTTCTGTATTCTAATACAGTTGATAGCCTAATAATGCTCGACTATGTACTAGGTAAGACATTGCATTTACTGTTTGACTGTTTGGTCAGCATCTGGTTAACCCAAATATAGACTATTAAAATACAATTAAGCGAGTGTTGAGATAATTAAAGGAAATCAAGGATTATATGTTGACATATAGAAAAATCAATAGACTAAACCTCAAAGGGAATTCAAATTCAAATTAAGCTATGTGTCTAGATGATCAGACATTCACTTAAGGTTACAGGTTAGGTTTGTAGATGGTACAATTTCATAGAAGAGTGTTAAGTCAAGTAGATACGGGTAACTTCCTCGACCATGCATATAGAGTGCATGCTATAAGGCTACTTCACAGACGGTAAATTTCTAAGTTGTCTGTGGTTGATTCAGTGGCTAGATTTGGCTATAATGTGATAATCAACCTGTAGTATTGTTTAATACAACATCAAATATCACAAGGTCTTAACAATTTGAGATCAAATATTTGATCATGAAGTAGTTGATACGAAAAGGTGACATTAAGGTTTGGAACATTTCAGGGCTGAGGAACTAAAAGTCGATTCTTTAACTAAAGGACTTTGCCTACTTATGTTTGAAATACAAGAATATAGTATGGGTGTTTGAAGGAATGTTTTAAAAACGGGACCGGACTGGACGGTCCGATCGAAAAATTTTCGAACCGGCCAGTGGTCTAGTTCGGTTACAGCTAACAACCTTTATATACTAAAACCAGCTAGTTTATTAGCAAACTGGCCAGTTTGTGTCAAACCAGGTTAACTGGTCATATACAAAGCATAAGAGTTAAGACATTCATTAATTCATTTCGTCGAACGTTCTAGGTTTCTTCTTCTCTCCAGGAGCTTCTTTTTCGATCTCGTCTTCCCCGTCGAGCCTAGCATGGGAAGGAGTGGTAGAGAGGAGGAGGAGCTAACATGAGAGTAGATCTGGGGGTGACAACCTGGACGGAGCTTTTGGTGATGATGAAGATTTCGCCGACAATCCTCTGAGAAAAAAGCGTCTTCTTGTACTTTGCTCTCATTTGCATCTTCTTACTTGCTGTTAAAGTTCACCTCTACGGCTCTACCTTGGTTAATGATAAAACCGAAGAGTAATTCTATTACTTGTAAACGTTTATTTTTTGGGGGGTCTTTGCTGATTTATTTCAATTTATTATGTAGATAAGGAGATTATGATAAGGCAGTCGAATCTTGAGCTTTCATTCTAGTTTATAATTCTTGATTAGTTAGTTTCCTGTAACACTTAGAAATCTATTTCAATTTAGATTTTGATAGTTAACACTGTATGACTATAACTTGTTTTATATATACCCGATGAAGTATTGAATTTATTGAGAAGTGTTTAATTTTTGCATACACTATTTTGGGCTACTTTCCTCCAAGAATTGAATCAGTGAGAGGCTGAGAGCTTTCTTAAGTGAGTACCATTATGTTGTGTTTCTACTTTATACTCTTGGTTTGTTTCTGTTATGGTATTTGTTTCTGGTATGACTTATGGTATTTGTTTCTACTATGGATTTGTCTTCTAGGGGTGAGTTATTTTGTTTAGCATTCAGCTTTTGATTTATTTCCATCCATGCAGTAGAGTCGCTAAGTTTCATGTTGGTAATTTTGCTATTGGTTTATATTGGTTTTGTTAAATTTTCTTGTTTCTTGTTTGCGAAAGCTTAAGTAATTTTCTTGTTTCTTGCTAATTTTCTTGTATCTTGTCTCTTGTTTATTTTTGTGTTGCTAATTTTACTATTTCATGTTTATTGTTTTTTGTGTATACTGGAGTTGATAATTCATAGTAGTACATAATATTAGTATTATAACTAGTTAAAGCTTTCTACTCTATCATATATACAGATAAACACATACATTATACATATGAATATTTGTATTTTTATGCTATAGGTTATATGTTTGGAGTATGGAAAAAAATTCAGTCTAATAGGATTTTGTAGATTTTTTTAGAGTAGCACTTTGTTGTGTATGGCTCTTATAGGGATGATAAGTAGAATATTGCCTTTCTAAGTTTAATTAACAATGAGTATCTCGATTAGTCATCAAGTTTTAGTCACCATCTTATTGTGATTATAAGCAAAAAGATGATACTCATACATGAATTTTTTTTGCGTATATTTTGGTTGGAGTTTATATTGGGATGACAATGAAAACAATCAACATTTCATTGCAAGCTTGCAATCCTCTTACTCTAATATGTCCTAGCTTCTTCTTTTTTTCAATGGGTGGGCTATCCTCTTCAAGTTGTGATTCTCTGCAGACTTTATTTTAAGCATTTGTATCTTATGTAGCTTTGGCGATTGATGATATTTCCATATTGTTAATATATGGTTATATTTGTTGTCATTTCTTAGTTATCTTATGGCGTATACTGAAGTAATGGAGCACTTGAGATTAGAGATGTCATTTTCTGAGTCTTCAACTAACAATGGTTCTTTAACTAACATTTAATGCTTAAGTGGATTCAATGCTTGTTTAAGGACTTTATGGAGTGAAAAAACATCATGGTCATATGTTTTATAAGTACCCAAAATACCAGTTAGTAAAAATTTCATGTTATGATATTTGATATGGTATTTAATAATTGTGTTAACAAAAGTTTATTTTGGTAATGTTTATAAGTTTGGGATTTGTATTTCTTTCATTGGCATAAAGAGAGGGTTATTGATGTTATTCAAAGATTGTTGAATGATAATGCTAGGTTGAGATGCAAATTAGCTTTGAGTTACA
>JAOSBN010078213.1:0-12663 GCA_027563595.1 Erythroxylum suave | reverse complement strand
GCTCAAATACTACAAATGTTATGAACAAAGTAGAGGATAAAAAAGGAAAACAAAGTGTTTAATAGATTTTCATAAGCGTCTATGTCATTAGCCTTAGGATTTTGATGAAACAATGTTTTGGTGACTTTAGGGTTATGATGAAATAGAGTTTCAATGATTTAAAGTTTTAAAATAAAATACCAGTGAGCTTAAGATTCTATGGTGATAAAATTTCACGTTAATTAGACTTCTTTAGATTAACTTTATAAATAAATTGTTAAGAGTTATATAAGGAAGTAGTTTTGGTATACTCTCCCTGTATAGTTTCATAGTAAGAAAAAAATATTTCTTTGTCAATAAATTCTTTATTCTTTATTTCCTTATTTTACATAAATATTGCATTTCGTTGTAAACAATAGGTATTATAGATAAGGTTTATTGTCAAGATATCTCTACAAAAGTTTGATATTGAAAATTTTAATAGATCGAATAACGTCACTCTACAAAATGTTAAGAGAAGAGTGATTCTTATTCAGAAGGGATACCAAACATTATTAAAAGGAGAAGAAAAATTGTTGCAGAATTTGGGGGCATCAAAGAAGGAAATATTTTTTCAAGGTCATATATCATAATACTATTGAGTCTAGGAAACGAGGTCTTGAGAGAAGTGATTGATGAAAGTAATGTTGCTTTGTTATGGAAACAACTTAAAAGTAAATATCAAGAGAGATCACTTATGAATTGTTTATATCAATAGTAGTATTTTCGTACCTTAAGAATGTTAGAAAGTACACATGAAAAAATTACATTGATAATTTTAATCAGATCATCTTAGATTATAAGGTTTTAAGTTAAAAATTAAGGATAAAGATCAAGCTAAAAGCCTTTTATATTCTTTGCACAATTTATATGAGAATTCTGTTGATACCATCTTATATGGTAAAGAGAATATTTATATTAATGATGTGAAGGATGCTCTGTGATCCAAAGAATTGAAGAAAAAAATTTATGGCACATATAAATATGTATCATATATAAGATTGGTTGTCAATAAAGGAGAATAAGGAAAGGGATTCTAAAAACATGAGTAAGTCACGATGGGAAAGGGATTCTAAAAACATAAGTAAGTCATGATCCAAATCAAAGGCTAAAGTTGTTTAATGTTTTCACTATAAAGTTAAAGGACACCTTAAGAGGGATTGTCCATTGTGAAAGAATGGAAAAGAGAAATTGATGGAAAAGCAATTATTATTTTTTAGTCTAGAAAAGTTTAGATAAATAGGATGGAAGAGGTAATATGGTTTTAAAAGTGAGTAATTTTAATGCTGGAAATCGATAGGTGATAGTCACTAGTGTCTTTTATCATATAACTTTTAATTGGGACTGGTCTTATTGTTCTAAAGAATGGAATTATATTGTTATATTAGGTGATGATAGGGAGCGCGCTATTAAAGGTAGTGGTTCAGTGCATATTCAGTTATATGCTGAAATTGTCAGAACATTAGATGTTTGATATGTTCTGGAGCTTCGAAAAAAATCTCATTTCTATGGATGCTCTTAATAGACAAGGGCATAAATTTTCTGGTGATGATAGACAACGTTAACTATGACGAGAGGAAAATTATAGTATAACATCTATATCTTAATAGAAAAGACCATAATTAGATCGATAGTTGTATCTTAATCTTTAAGGAAGAAAGAAAGAATTGTGGTATGACACACGTAGGAGAGTCATCTTAGTGAGCGAGAGATAATGGAACTTTATAAGGAGAGTTTACTGAAGGATGACAAACACTAGAAGGTAGACTTTTGTACATTTTGTGTGCTTGGAAAAAAATGTTTAGGTAACCTTCAACGGTATAGTGTTTGAGGAGTGGCATATGTTCCGATAAATATATGAAAAATTCATGCTAAGTTCAATAATGAGCAACACTAGTTCAAATAATAGCTTAAAACATATGTTCAGGGGGCTGAAAATTCTAGTTCAAATGATAGAACAATATTAAAGAGAAAGCATCAGCATGGTATAGCCAAGGATAAAGCGAGTAAGACCATCAGGCATCCAAGGAGATATGGTTGGTCAGTATGCTCTGATCATTGGAGATAAAGATGAGAATATCTTTCAAGGGACTATGGAAAGTTAGGTGAAAGATAGACGAATGGCGGCTATGATAAATGATGTAGGATTTCACAAGATTGAGAAATTGACTGGTCAAGTCTTGTCACTAGAAGCAAACAACACATTTGGCAACGTTTAAAAAACGTCACAGAAACTCAGGAAACGTCACAGAATACCATTTGTGATGTTTTAAAAAACGTCATAAAAAACGTCGCGGAATGTGGTGTAGGCAAAAAGTTTCTGTGACATTTTCAGAAAAACATCATAGAAAACACTGACATTCCACGACATTCTTAAAAATATCGCGAAAAGTAACGTCACAGAAAGATTGGACTTTTCGCGACGTTTTTGGAAACATCATGGAAAGTCACATTCCACAACGTTTTCTTTTCAAAAACGTCGCGGAAAGCATTTTGCGATGATTTTGGAAACATCGCTGAAAGTGTTCTGCGACGTTTTGCTTTTAATTATTTGTTTTTTTATTTTTTAAAAATAATTTTAATTTAATAATTATCTTTTATAAATCTTATTTGTTTAATAATTATTCAATATTATTTATAAATTTTATTTATTTAATTCTTTGATTTTTTTAGTATATCATTGACTTTAATAATTATTCATGTATCACAAGAATCTCATACATGCAAACAATTTATTATTTAATTGCAATTCACAAACATGTCATAGTACACCAATTAATATAGAAAGTACATCATAAGTGTATAATATAAATATATAAGTACATAAAAATTCCAAGAGCTTTTTTTGTTGTTTAATTTTTTTTAATACTCTTAACTTTTACAGTATTATTTTGCAACAAAAATACTCCCAACTTTTCTTTGAGCCCCATTTACATTCTTCTGGTAACTTGTTTCTACAAATCCTATTCACTGTCAGCCTCCATTTTATGGTGGTCATCACCTTTCTCGCCCATCTTGTTATTCTCTCCACATCAGCATCCAAAAAGTAACTTCTGTTAATTAATGAGCAGCACATAAAAGACTAGATGCTTAAATGTGCCAAGATTAGTTCCACTGGATCCTATATTGAATCCATAAGACTCATAAATACCAGAAAAACAAAAACAACAGAATAGTTAAACAAAATGTCTTTTGAAAGTCATATGAGCTTTTAGTGCATTAAATCCTCCCTCCAACCATAACCATTCGAAAAAGTAAATGAAATTAAAAATTTAGATAGACAAATCATAACCATTCCAAAAAGTTAATGAAACAAGAAGGTGATTCGTGTTACTTAAAAATTTCGTGTTTTCTTTTTCCTATACCCTTTTACCAATTCTTATTACTCTTGATTTTGCTACATCTTTTAGATTTTCCTGCAATGTTTGAGAAAATACATATGCATAGGAAATGAATGCACAGTCTCTTTATTTCTTCACTTAACAACAATGCATAAAAGAAAATGCAAAACCTTACAGAAAACAAATATAGATCCATTTCCCTTTGCCTAATCTACAATCATCCCAACAACAGCGAAAAAGTTCCCAAGAAACGAATTCTTCAAACCCCTTTCACTACTTTCTTTTCTAAATAACTACTAAAACAACAACATCACATTGGATTCTGCAGGTACGGAAATTGCTCAAATCAATAACTATAACCTTACATCTAAAAACATTACCTTTAATACGAAAATGGAACAAAAATAACATGTTAAATCCACAATGCCTTCTTAAACCACATAAAAATGAAAATGATCATGTGAAGTAAGGAACTTGAAGCATCATTGTTAAGGGGCAAGTCGCAGAAACACAAACCTGATGTATATATGTACATATACATATATCTGATTGAATTCTGCAGAGAAAAGAAGCTAAAGGGTCCCCTTTTTTCTGCTCCAACACACAATGAGTGTACTTCTACATCAAGTTTTCTGCAAATGCTACTTGATACCCACAAAAGGTCAATTTTCATAAATGATAATTAAAGGGTCCCCTTCCAGGAAAACTAAGTTCAATTATCATAAATGATAGATACCCACAAAAGGGAATAAACTTACCATCTTCCACTAAAGAAGGAACTTTGCAGAATGCACACCTGCTTCAAACCCAGCACTAGCAACATCCATAAGAAACATCTTGTTCTTTGTTCAACACTTTCTAACCTCTTCTACAGTTTATATATTTTTCTGTCATCTCCACTTGTATAGTACATCCCTTAAACATCAACAAATAACTCTTCTTCCACTTTCTTTTCTTGAAAACATGTTCACATCCATATCCATAAGAGTATGCATGCATCCACATAAACATAAATGTGGGTATTTGAGCTCCAATTGCAATGTAACAGAACCTCAGATATGGTAAGAAATAGGACAGAACTTGAGACATACTTAATTCGAAATTCCTTCAATGCCAATAAATATGTTCGAGCATCTGGAGTGTCTTTTGTTCGTGTATCAATGGTATACTTGATTCTTTGTGATTCAGAGAACAAGTAAGCCCTGCAGAAGATACAAGAAATAGTTGGTAAACATAAAATATGAATCTTAGCAATACAGATGAATGCAAATGTAGGAAACTAACAATGCATAACAATGCAATTTGGACCTACTATGACCACTTAGAGCAGCAGCATTGATTTATGATGGGACCAAAATGGACAAAGATCTAGAACAAGCTGATTAAAATTTAAAACATGATAAAAGATGCAACAAAAGATGGCTCCAAACATTCTTAAACTACTAACTCCTTGTTCAACATAAGATGGCTGCCAAGCATACTTAAAATTTTACTCAAACTAGGTTCAAAAATTATAATTCAATCCTATGCCTTATTCTGATATGATGTTAACCATTCATAACACTAGACTCACAAAAAGTCACAAGCAAGTTACATGAATTCATCTAACGAAATTGTAATTAGAATGGCAACTAGAATGTGCTGGTAAATGCAGAGTTATTTAAGATACCTTCTTAATGAATATTTCTAGTTTTTATGATTTCTCTGGAAAAAACGACATTGGTTAAGGTTCTCTGTAATGTTTGATGAAACAATAAAAGAATACCACTAAAAAGAAGTAAAAGGGAAGCTCAATTCACAGAAAAATGTTGGCAAGATGCAATATCTTCAAGTACATTTTCTCCTTTTCTGGTCGCTTCAGATCTTAGTGGTCTACAAACAGGATTTTCCACACTTTTTCACAAAGAATATAAAACACTTTAAAGAAGTAAGGTCTGTCATGATATCAAAAGAGAGATAGAAGACAAAATAAGCAGCACCAGGAAATACTACATAAGTTCTCACACAGTGGTACTAAACTAATTCCACCTTCAATGTTGATGCATCCATATGTACCTAAGGGTTAGTTTCAGCAGCAACAATACTAAGAGCTCCATCAACAATGTAAAGAAAAGAAGCAAAATCTAAGTCTTCTTCAGCACGGTAGCAGACAAAGAGACCACAGCCCATAAATTCATGCGAAATTGTTTCCCTAATTTTTCTTCACCCCTGAACCAAAATTATCTAGATAAGAATAAAAATGAAAACAAACAATGTAATAACGTAACAAACAGAGATCAGAAGAAGAAGAAGAAAAAACCGCTATAGGAGAATTTTGCCACCCTCATGAATGTTGAGTCTAGCAAGATGCTTCTTCTTGTCCAAAACGTAAGCTCTATCAGTGTTCCTTTTGGGCATTTTCTGCAATTGGGTATCTCAATCACAAAACAAACAAACCATAAGTTCAGTTCTTCTCAAGATTAAATGAAAAGGAAAATAAGAAAAGGAAGAAGCAGACCGATGATGAGGACATGAGAGCCGCATTGTTTGCAGTAATAGACAAAGAGATTAGAGTCTGGGTCGTCTGGAGCAGCATCCTCGCTTGCGTATGTGTGCGTTGCTCTCTTGGGCATTTCTCTTCTTTTGCTAATACAAAACACCCACTGCTCTCCAACAAAACAATCAAGCTCTAGAGCAAGATGGGAAGACGGCATATAACAGGGCGTTCTCTTCTTTTGCGTTCTCTCAAGCTGCGGATGCGAAGACGACATATGACGGGGCATTTTTCGTACTCAAGTTGACTAAATCCATCAAAACCCTAATGCCAGAGAACTTCGCGAACTCCGCTTCGCTCTCTTTACACCCCACGATTTGCAAAGGTCTTTTAATTAAACAAAAAAGCAATAACAATAGAAAGCTTAGCGGCAAATTGGTGGAGTTAGGGGGGGGAGGGGACGATTGCAGAAGAACATTTCAACTAGAACTTCTGTGACGTTTTCTTAAACAAAACGTCTTTTTATTTCGCGACATTTTGTTCATAAAACGTCACAAAAAATATCAAAAATAACATTTCGGCAAAATTTTTACAATTCACGACATTTTTTCAATAAAACGTTACGAATTGTGTTAATTTTTTATAGTGTGTTAAAAAAGGTTCACACTTTGAAGGATGCAACTGACATGATAAAGTCACTATCCACAGAGAAGTTCAAGTGAAGATTCAACTTGATTAATGCTCAAGTAGCTTGAAGCCCTTGAGGGCTTGAGCGACAGAGAATAATCAGTGAAAAGGAATAATTCTTGATTAGATATTAGAGAATTCTAAGTCAAAGTGAGAAATTGTGAGAAATACCTTAAATTCTAGTAAAATGGAATTTTAGTGATCTTAGTATTATGATGAAATAGAGTTTAATAACTTTAAGATAAAAATGAAATAGAGTTTTGGTGATCTTAAGTTTATAACAATAGAACATCAATGATTTTAGAATTCCGTGTTAATAAAACTTCAATTTAATTAGACTTCTTACTTGTAACTTTTTTTTGAAAATTAAAAGATATATATATATAAATATTAACAAAAGCTAAAAGTTATGTACAACCCCTTTGCAAGGAATACCAAAAAAGACAGTCAAAACAACTATTCTACAACTCAACATCCGAACACTGTATAAACAGCTATAAGAACCAATTCAGTCTACCATAAGGACTAATAACATCTTGTTTCCCTTGCGCTATGATGAGCTCCCTAATCAATTGAACTATTGCCGTCACAAGCTCATATTTACGTCATTCCTCTCCCTAATAGGCGTCTATTATGCTCCCTCCATATATGATATATTACCATCATGAAGGACATCTTGATCAGAAGAGAATCATGCTGCCGTTATTTAGAAAAAAAAACAGAACATCCCGTAGCACATCAGCCCACTCATAAGAGAATCTTAGGACTCCAATCAAATGCAATAATCTGCTCCACACCGCTTTAGTATAGTTGCATTCAAAAAAAAAAATGAAATCTACTTTCATTGACATGTTTGCATAAAACACACAAGGGATCAAAGGTTCCAAACCATCTATCTTTGGTGCGCAATCTATTTTTAATGGTAAGGCACAAAAAAATAGCAGCTTTAAGATATAGCACTTGCCTCCAAACCAATTCAGCCCAAGGGACCTTATCAGGAACTGTCTCCCTATTTTATGAGAAGATTTATTTGTGAACTCCCTACTAGAATGCACCATTCATAGGAATGAATCTGATTGTGTATTCAGCTGAAATCCATTTACAAGCTCATCAATCAAGAAAACAAATCTGCAATTGTTTAACCTCTCTCCCCCGAAAAATCTATGCTAACTTAGTATCCTTATGAAACCTATTACGAAGAGGTAATAAATCATTCCACACCCATAAAGGACTATTACTACTCCAATTATCATACCAAAACCAGTTGTTCTCCCCATTACCTACCCTACATTTGATATAAGGATATACGAAAACCAGGTGTTCTTACTTGTAACTTTACATAAGAATTGCATACGATGGTAATTTTGAGCATATTGCTCCTTGTATCACTCTCTTATAATAATGAAAAAATATATTTCCTAGCACATAAATTCTTATATTCTTTGCTTCCTTATTTTTCATATATATTATATTTTATCTAACTAACAAATAATAAAAAAAAGAAGGAAAATTAGGCTTGTGAAACCCCATTCTAAAAATAGAATGAAATGTGCGAGAACAATTAGGAGAAAATCAAGCACTGAGATCACAGTCAAAGCAAAAATCACGGAGAGAATGTTTTTTGTAGTTAAACACTTACCATATTTAGCATACAATGATCCCTATATCAATTTACGTTCTGTAAAATTACAATTAATCAATAAAAATGAAATCTTCATTCTTCCTAAAACTTATGTTACCATCTCAAGATGGTATCAAAGCAGTGTTTAGGGTCTTTGACCTCTAATTTTCTATTGCTCATCATTTACCATTACCAGCCTCATCGACCAAACACCTTTCTCGGCCTTGTCTTCTCAGAATACAGTCATCATTGAAGCGTTTTGTGTAGCCTGTCCAAGATGTCCGAAACTCCCAGAACTGGCAGTTTTTCATCAGAATCAGGAACTACACAGGGTTCTCATGATCTTGCAACCCAACTAAATGATCTTCTTAGAAACAGCCTGAGCAACACAACAAACACAGCAAGTCAGAACAATCAATCCAATTCAGAAAACCTCAATATTGGATTGAAATTAAATGCCAGTAATTATCCCTTGTGGTCTCGCTTAATATGAGTGGTAGTCGCTGGACGTAACAGAATCAATCACATCTCTGAAGTGCCACCACCATCGGCGAGAGGAGATCCAGAATTCATTAACTGGGAACAGCAAGATCTCAGTGTGTTTTCCTGGGTCATTCAAAATATAGAGACTAATCTGGTAAGCAATGTGGCTGGTTATCCAAACACAAAAGCATTGTGGGATGCTTTGGAGATGACTTATGGAAGTGGGGGTGACTCATTTCAAATTTTCGAGTTACATGTCAAGGAAAATGAACATAAACAGGGGAACCTGTCATTGGAGAAATACTTTGACAAGCTCCTCGGAATATGGTAGGAGATCGATTGCCGCCACCCAAATCCAATGGAGTCCACAAATGACATAGCCATATACAATAAAGAGTGATAGGAAACCTGGCTATTTCAATTCATAGCCGGGTTAGAAGAAAAGTATGAGACAGTGCGTAGAGAACTCCTCAAAGAGGAACCATTGCCCACGGTTGAAAGAGCATATGCTCAATTTCGGCGAGTGGTGGCATGCATCGGAATTCTTAATCTGGTAAAGGGAGAAGAACATTCAACCCTTGGAAGTGAGTTGATTGCTAAAGGCCAGCCAATGCAAGGAGACAGTGGCGATACCAGTGTGGCTCATGTTGTTAAGGGACATAATCGATTACGGTCAGATAGTGTCGGAAAGCCGATGAAAGCGTCACTCCGGGAGGACAAATCGAAGTTACATTGCACTCATTGTGGTATGAATTGTCACACAAAAGAAAATTATTTTAGACTTGTTGGATATCCCGATTAGTGGGAAGATGGACACAAGAAGGGGGTTGCTGGTAGGGGAAAGCTAGCCACCAATGCGGGCAACCTGGCGGCCATTAGCAACAGCGGCGGCGGCGCACTGGGAGCAACCAGATCGGGAGAGGGAAGTTTCGTGGCTGTAGTAGCTGGACAGAAAATGAAGAGGGCTGGTGTCGTTGAAGAAGGTATAGGGTTTCGGAATTTATTCCCAAACCCCTCTTTTTTAAACCTTAGGCACTTTAGTCCCTCGGTTTTACAATTGTTGGAATCAGTCCCTGGGGATTCTTGTGCTAACCAATTACATGCAGGAAACTTTGAAAAAAGGCAATTGAGTCCCTGCTTGGATGATAATTCTCAATCTCAGCCCCGGAGTATCAACAAAGACCGAAAGAGCCCAGAAATGACCAAAAATGACCAATTGACATCTATGTGTTGTGCAGTTAATGATTTAACTTTGCAGAAAAGCTTAGAATGGATTTTCGACTGTGGTGCAACTGACACGATGACCCACGACATTAGGGACATTGTTACTCAGTCTACACCACGGAAGACTCAGGTTTAAAAAGTAAATGGTGGTTTCTCACATTTAATGGGTGCAGGCAATATCGAAATTTCTCTGAGTCTTAAAGTCTCAAATTTTCTTTATGTTCTTGCACTATCCTGTAAATTATTGTCAATTAGTCATGTCACAAAGGAGCTAAATTGTATTATGCTAATGTATCCCAATTGTTGTATTCTTCAGGATATCTAGACGAAGGAGATAATTGGGCATGGCACTGAGCGAAATGGGCTCTACTACGTGGATGAGGTGGCTCAACAGGGGATTGCGCTAGTGGCTCACGGGACAGTGGACCGACAGATCTGTTTGTGGCATCGCAGATTGGGACACCCATCTCCTTATTATCTTAACCTTTTATTTCCCCAGTTTAAACATAATAATTCAGTTCCTTATGAAACATGCATTTTTGCAAAGCACTACTTTTCAACCGAATAATAATCGGGTAGATTCTGCATTTACTTTAATACATTCAGATGTTTGGGGGCATGCCCAAGATTCGATATTTCTTGCTATTTATTGATGATTATTCCCGGATGACTTGGGTTTACTTTTTGAAAAGTAAGACTAAAGTCCCAGCAAAATTTGTGTTGTTTTACAACCTAGTTCAAACCCAATTTCAGAAACAAATTTGTATTCTCCGCTCTGATAATGGCGAAGAGTATGTCAACCATACCATGACCCAATTTTTCCAAAAAAATAGACTTGTACATCAAACTCCTTGTCCAAACTCTCCCCAACAAAATGGTGTTGCTGAAAGAAAAAACAGAATTATCCTAGAAATCACCAGAGCCCTCATGCTTGAAGCACATGTACCCAAAACCTTTTGGCCTGAAGCCGTCGCCATAGCCACATACTTTGTCAATCACCTACCCACAAAAATCCTGAACTTTCAAACATCGATCCAAACACTGTCCATACAAACCAAATTTTCGCCAGCCCTCACTCTTACACCTCGAGTGTTTGGGTGTTCCGTCTTTGTCCATATCCCTAAAACAGACAGAACCAAATTCAACCCATGTGCTGTAAAATGTGTCTTCGCGGGGTATGGCCCGAACCAGAAAGGATACATATGTTATGATCCAGTTACTCGGCGTAGGTATACTACTCTGGATTGTAACTTCATTGAGATGGAGTACTATTATTCATCCCAGCTTAGTGGTTAAGGGGAGGAAAACACAGATTCAGACCCTCTAAGCTGGGGTTGGAAGTCAGACTATATCTTGTCTAACACTATTCCAATAGAGCTAGATAACAGTCCCACCAAGCCTGCTTCAAACACTGTGGAAAAGCCCATCGAGCCCAGCTACACGACTCAAGTCCCTTTATCTGAATCTCCTGAGGTAATCATTTCTCCCAATGTAATAGATCCAGTTGATTCCGCTATAGATTTTGCTAGCATTGACAGGATAGAATCGGAAACGGTAGCAGAAGTACAGGAGAATGCGGAAAGATATGTTCTTCCTTCATGAAGCAATCGAGGTGTTCCACCAAAGAGGTACTCACCAGAACACAAGTCATAGAGATCTCGGTATCCAGTAGAAGATGGAGACAGGGGGAGCTTGTCTGCTATAGCCAAAGCATTCAAAGAATCAATATACACTGAGACGATTCCAAATACAGTGGAGGAGGCTCGACAAAGTAAAGAATGGTACCAGGCAATGCAAGTGGAATTGGAGGCACTTACAAAGAATACAGGACATGGGAGAAATGTGAATTGCCAGCAGAAAAGAAACCAGTTGGATGCAGGTGGGTGTTCACAGTTAAACACAAAGCAGATGGCACTGTGGAAAGGTATAAACCAAGACTCGTAGCGAAGGGGTACACACAGACATATGACATCGATTACTCTGAGACTTTTTCACCAGTTGCAAAGATTGATACAATCCGGGTTCTGTTCTCAATTGCAGCAAACTTAGACTGTCCACTCCACTAGTTTGATGTTAAAAATGATTTTCTCTATGGTGATCTCAAGGAGGAAGTATACATGATAGCTCCACCTGGTTTCGAAGCAGGATTTTAGGGACGAGAGTTGTGCTGACTGAAAAAGGCCTTGCATAGGTTAAAGCAATCACCCAGAGCATGGTTCAGACGATTCACTATTGCAATGAAGAGGTATGGTTACAGGCAAAGCAACACAGATCATACACTATTTATCAAACGAAGGGGAGAGTTGATCACGTGTTTGATTATCTATGTTGATGACATGATAATCACTGGCAGTGACCGAGAAGAAATTATGCAACTCTAGAAGAACTTGTTTATAGAGTTTGAAATGAAAGATTTTGGAAATCTGAAATACTTCCTTGGGATTGAAGTCATGAGGTCGAAAAGAGGAATCTATATCTCATAGCGGAAGTATATCTTGGATTTACTAGCAGAGACAGGGTTGATCGACTGTAAGCCAGCTGAAACCCCAATGATGATGAATCATGGACTCAAAATGGTTGAAGGAACACAGTTAGCTAATCGAGAGAGGTATTAGTGACTGGTTGGGAAATTGATCTACTTGTCTCACACAAAGCCAAACATTGCATATGCAGTTGGAGTTGTGAGTCAATTCATGCACAGCCCTCAGATTGACCATATGGAAGCAGCAATAAGAGTTATACGATACCTCAAGGGATCACCAGGCAAAGGGATCGTGTTCCAAAAGAATGGTCATTTAGAAGTACAAGGATACACT
>JAOSBN010078202.1:0-12664 GCA_027563595.1 Erythroxylum suave | reverse complement strand
CAGTTGACCTTATACGTGTACATAGGTATGAGGGTTTCAGATTAAGTAGTTGGGTTCCGGATATGGGCCCCAACACCTAATCCATTCGGTAGCCACAAAACCAAAAAGTTCAATTCTTATGGGTTTCCAAAACCCAAGCTATGACAATTGAAAGGATTTAACTATGGGGGGTTTTGTGTTTTCCAAAACCTAGGTTTTGAATTTTTTGGGTTTATTTTTTTATGAATGCACAAGAACAAAATCACTAAACATCATCGCAAGAATGAGTTGAGAGAACTCTGTAACTCTTACAGAGAGGGTTAAGCAAGAAGTGCTAGCTCCATAGAGCTTAAGCCTAGTTATAATAAGCTTTGGACGTTTTAGTAATTTAATTGAAATTAACTAATTTCAATTAAATTACTAAAACGTCCAAAGCTTATTTCAATTAAATTACTAAAACGTCCAAAGCTTATTATAACTAGGCTTAAGCTCTATGGAGTTAACTAATTTCAATTTAATTTTAATTAGAATTACAAATAATTCTAATTAATTGCCAAGTAGGCCCATATAAGATTCAGTATCTCATATTGATCCTTATTTATTAAATATCTCATATTTAATCATAAAGTTTCTCAAAGTTTACAATTAAGTCCTACTTGATTAAATGAACTTTGCTCTCTTCAACTTACTCTTTATATGAGACCCATTAGGTTCTCAAATATGTTGGCAATGATTTTAAATTCTGAGAATTAGAATTAGATAAATTAAAACTTCTTTTAATTTATCTTTAATTCTCCAATTAACCAATTTATAATCACAGATCAACATTGGCGTCTAGCAACGCATTATGACCACCCAAATATTTAAGGATTGTCAAAGTGGTTTTGATTAACCTTTCTGTGTATAATTTTTTTTTGCATAATTCAATCCTTTCATCAACTAATGTCCCAATTAGACATAGAGTATAGAATTAATGTCCACTCTATTTTGAGTCTAATCATATTAGTTCTCTACCATTAGTTATTAATTCAATAAATGATATTTGTAAACTATTTACAAAATATCATTCCACCTTGGCCAAAGATTTCCCGAAGAACAATGAAAAATTATCCTTGATAAGACCTTTTTATACGTTAAGCTCTTGGAGGCTAAATCAAATATTCCAAGAATTGTACTATAGGGAGCAACCTCGGGTTGTTCACTTAATTGGAACCTAAACAATTGAATTTAAATAAACCTATATGTGATGCTATGCAAACTAATTCGGAGAAAAAGGGGGTTTTTGATTTTCGAACTGATTGGTAGAACTAATTCAAATGTAAAAACAAATGTTTTTGGATTTTAGGGATATATAAAATTGAAGGATGAAAAACACAAAGACTATATAATGATAAAATCCTTTTAATAGTGAGTTTTGGCCATCATTGTTCTAAATGATTAAAGGGAAAGTAGAAACCACCAAGCTTCAAAAATGCGAACCTTGAAAGAACTTTCAAGTCCAGGATCTTAATCAATGAGACTCCATTTTTTTAAAATCTCGTTAAAAGGACTTAGTGCCTATAGTAGGAATAGCTAATGCAATCGGTTAAATGAAATCTAAAATCATCTCAACATCAAACAAAACCATGCAAGACAATAGAGAATCAAAGGTGATTTCAAATAGACATATATGAAACTTCATACATTTAAGCTCAAAGTTCTACATGAACCAATCCATCTAATACATAATGAATATTCGACACTTCATTAAAACTATAATCAAATAGCTCTTCTACAAATCATAAATCCTAGACCTAGGATATATAAACTCATAGCTAAACTATGGATTAAGCTATAATCCTTTTTTAGCCCATTGAACTCCAGCCATTGCTGCACCTTCAGGAGGAGAAGAGATGCCTAGTCACTCATAGAACCCAGAAACTTCATAACTTGGAATGCATCTGAATCACCCATGGTGGAGGTTTAACAGTGGAAGAAAGCTATGGAGGAGGTAGAGTGTTTTGCAGAGAAAATGATGAAGGGGAGTGAATAGAATAGGTTCTGCCACCTGATACCTCCTACTTATCCCGAAATACGGTGTTTTAATGATATTTGGGTTGGGTCATAAGCATGGTAAGTGGAGTTTCCAAAAATGACTTAGGTTTCAGGTTGCTGTTTTGAAGATTTCGCCGCGACGAAGTGAAAAGTTCACCGCGGCCAAATTTTCATGAAGGGTTTGAGTTATTGATTTGGTTTCGCCATGGCCAAATTTTTCCGAAAGCATTTTGGCTGTTGATTCCTTGACTTTATGGCTTAGCAATTTCTTGGTCTTCACTCTGGGCTCCACATCTTGAGTGTCCTGTAATGAAAAATAATAGTTTACAATATCAATTGTCCTATAAACCAAGTGAGTGGAATTACTAATTAATTATGACAATTTTACCCTCAAACTATGTTAATTCAAAACAAGCACACTTGAAATAAATTAAGCACAATATCCGACAAAAGAGTCAAAAAGTACAACAAAAACTATAAAATACCATTGAATAATATAAAAAACTTGGGTTCAATCAAATTCTCCCACACTTAGACCTTTGAACTCCTGGACAAAGCTCATCAAAGTCAAAGGAATATAAGTGCAAAAGGAAATACTAACCATACTTGAAAATGAGAGCAGAAAATTAATAAAACCATTTTCTCAGAAATCAACTAAAGTAGGTTGAAAGAACGCCGAGAAGATCAACACCATAAGTATTTAAGTTGAGAGATTGAGCAAAAGAGACTTATCTTAGGGAAAACTGTTTAGTTCTCAACTCGCTAGTCTTGGGGTAATTTTCGCTCTAAAATCTGCTTAATTCATTCTCTACCATAAGCTTGTGATAGTTCTACCTCTCCACCACAAGAACTATAATTTTGCAAATCAAGAGGACTTTCAGGGTTGTAATGATGAGTGAAGGCCAAGTGAGATGGATGGAGTAAAAGAAACAAAATAAGTGACATGCATCATAATTATATCTCATGAAATGAGTGTCAGCTATTCCAAAGAAAAGATTTAAAATTCTAACATAGCAGCTTTTTTTTATGCTGCAAAATAGTTGTGAAAAACAAATATCACAATTAGACTCAAACCAGGTTTCTCAAATGTTAGAAGGAACTACTTAGGACACCTTAAATCAGTGCATTTGAAGTACCAAAGTTCTCACTATTTATTCTTTACTGAACTATGGTAGTAGCACACCGTCACACTGGTCTAGTAGGATACACTGCTTTTACTTTTGCTTGCCTTTTTTTTTTCAATCCATGAATTCTACTTACAAACACTCAAACTGAGAAAACTGGAGATAAAATATTTACATCATTTTATAAAAGTGTGCATGCACTCAAAAAGATAGCTCAAGGGGGCTAGCAATGGTAAAGTGTATAGGGTTTGTGTTCGGGTGAGAAAGGTTTTGCAATGAAGGCCTCTTTCATTTTCACAAAATTTAGTTCATCAAGCCTTGATTAAGAATTAAAACAAGTTCTAGAGAGATATAAAATTAAGTAGATACACATAAATGAAAGAATTCAGGCCCAAATATACTTCCAACAAGGTTAGCGTCTCAATTAAGCAATCTTAAGGTTTAAAAAATGCACAATGCACCTTCCTTAATGTACCCTCACTTACTTTTTATTGAAAACATTAAAAATGGAATTAGTCAAAATTCAACTAAAATTTAAAAGCATGCATAGTTTTCCAAAAGCATATGTAAAACTTTGAATTTTTCAAAACTTTTCAATCACAGAAGTATTAAAAACTCAGTGTGGGAGCATTGGTTTAGTGGCTGTGGTGAAGTAGAAGGTTTGCCGTGGTGAAATCGAAAGTTGGTCGTGGCAAAGTTTGTTTGAGAAAATTTTTGTTGTGGTGAAAAGTGGCAAAAATAAATGTTTAAGTGTTGGCCGCGACGAAGTGATGAGTTGGAAAATTGTTGCCGCGGTGAAAGATTACAGAAACTTAGAGAAAATAAACAAAATGCATGCAATTGCAATTTCACCTCAAGGACCACTTTCAAACCTTAAAAGATAACACACAAATGATAATTAAGTGGACAAAATGTTGCATGAATAAACTGTTTGGTTTCCTCCCCCACACTTAAACACAATATTGTCCACAATATTGAAAGAATTAAAATACAATCATTTAGAGAAGATGATAAATAGTTGATAAACGAATGTACAATATTTCAATAGCTAATGAAATAAATATAACATTTAGCATAGGCTAGATCAACCAAGAAAAAGACATCAAAAAGTTTATCTAGTATCCAGGAAACCTAAGACTCAAAAACAAAAGAACAAGACAAAATGCAAATGACTCAAGATTGATCTCCAGGTGAATCAGTTGTGGACCTAGATTGTCCAGATCCAGATGGAGTTGCTCCAGACATGCCCTCCCCTAATGTGTTAGCGCCATGTAATGGATCATCCTCATCAGAGGGCAGTTGGAGCTGTAGGTCTTCAGCCAACAAAGCATCTATGCATTGACGATAACGCATGTCCCAATCATATATGGCCTCCCGATGCGTTCGGTGCTGGATCTCGCCCAATAGAGTGCGACAAAGTTGGTCGAGATCAGCGGAAAGTCCATCAAGCCTAGTAGTAAGGGTTGCTAAAGTGACAAGTGCAGAGACCTCCAGAGTTAGCTGGTTTTGCTTAGTAGGGGCATCGGTTGCGGAGGTTGTACCAACATTAGATACATGGATAGGAGGGGGTGGTGGTGTAAGGGTAGGGTGTTTTAGGTGGTCATACCTAAAGAGTGGGGTCTGATCGAAATAACTGTCAGTATCGAATTCAGGTATATTGTGTGCTCAGAAGATGTCAAAAACAAGGTGGGGGAAGGCTATGATGTTTGTTAGTTTAGGTGTTTGGATGGAGTCATGTAAGGCGGAGGCAATAGTGTCAGCTATATTTATTGGAAGGCCAGTGATTAGGATAGATATATAGGGCTTGGCGATTAGTGACATAGGCGAGGTGAGTGGTGGAAGCAATGTTGTTACAAACCAGGTGCAATCAAGGCCGAGCCTCTGGTTGTAAGTCGGAGCGTTTAAGGTATAGCTCTGTATATTGTGGGTGATGCTAGTCAGCTCCCTCGTAACAGAGGGTGCGAACAACATCGGCCAGAGGATAATTATGGATTAACTGGTCAAAATGACAGTGGCGGCAGGGAGGAAGATCAAAATGGTGGCGGATGTTAGAGGTGGTGAAGGCATGGGGTTCCCTAATGCCACGAAAGTCAATGGCTAAATGGTTATGGATCCGAGCATATGTATAAAAATATCAAACGAATTTGTCATTGCTTTGGGTACGCTCCCTAACCAGGCCAGTTAGTTGGGATGCATAAAGTTGTTGAACAAAAGGGTTATTGGGAGGGGTGAGAGGAAAGGGTTGTTCCTTGATAAGGGGTTGAGCATCAACTTTTTCATATAATTCCTCAAATGTGAACTCATTGTTTGATGAGTTAGGTTCACTGGAGGGGGTATGGTTTTTGGTTCGATTCATTTCCTACAAATCAACAAATTAATTAAAGAACAAAACAATTCAACCTTCGCGTGGCGTGCTAGAGAGGACGATATATCTACTAGTCTGCGCTAACTAACATCAACATATAAGATAAAAGTAAATGGAAAAAGAAGGGAAATGGGACACTTACAAAGATGAGAAGGAAGCTACACAATTAAAGAATGGAAAATGGAAGTGATTAGGACAGAAAACAAACAAGTGGGATGAGGGACGCTTGAGAGACGTTGCCACGACGTGCTAGGGTTAGAAGAGCGGGAGACAGACGAGGGTAAGTTTAAGAAAATAATAGGGTGAAAAGACAAAAAGAATCAGAAGAGGAAGTAAATGGTCGAACGTATTTGGGGGGTAAAATGGTAAATTGATAAATCAAAATCAAAGAAAGCAGAGGGTAGCTTGAGCAGATTCTACTTTTGCTGCGGCGAAAGTTTGATTTCACCGTGGTGAAAATGTCCCAGAAGGAAAAACAGAAGACATGGAGATACGTCGCCATGGCGACGTGAAATGCATGCTACAGCGAAAATAACCCAAGAGAAAATGGAACGAAATAGTTATGCGTCATCATGACAACATGAAATACACGCCATGGTGAAAATTTCTAGAAAGAAAGAGACTAAATGGAGACTTTTGCCACGGTGAAACCATAATTTTTGCCGCGACGAAAGTAACCTGAACTCAAGGAACAAAAGACAGAAAATTTTCACACAGAAATGAAAAATATGATAAAGAAACATGAAACACAGTCTGGATACTTAGAAAAACTTTGCAAGGTACCGAATAAGTTCAAGAATGAAAATGCAACACAATTAACAATAAACAACTTCTCCAAACTTGAAGATAAATCATGCTTCAGAATGATCAATCACAGTAAATAAAGGCAACAGACATAAAAAAAGGGGATATTATTGAATTTAAAATTACTATTAAAATAAAAACTAAGCTACTTTTCCTACTAGGTTAGTTTCTCCCCCACACATACTCAACAAACTAATGCACCAAACATGTCATGAACAATCATAAAGAAAAAGTAAGTAAACAAGTGAAGGAAAGAAATAACCTAAGATTTATGGAGGTTTCTAGTTCTCATGGTAAAGCTTCAAGAGATGTCCATTCACCTTAAGCTTAGCTCCAGTCTCTTCATGTAGAAGCTCCACCATGCCAAAGTCATACACTTTTGTCACTGTGTGTGGCCTATCCCAACGAGTATTAAATTTCCTTTGCTTGAAAATGAAACAAGCCTTAAACAGTAACACTTTATCTCCCTCTTTGAACTCCTTCGTCAAGATGCCTTTATCGTACACAAACTTGGTCTTTTCCTTGTAAAGTTTAGAGTTCTCATACGTTGCTAGCCTCAACTCTTCCAATTCTTGCAACTGCAACTTTCTCTCCATCCCAGAAGATTCTAAGTCCATATTGCACTGTTTGACTGCCCAATAAGCTTTATGTTCCAACTCCACTGGCAAATGGCAAGCTTTTCCATAAATGAGGTAGTATGGAGACATCCCGATTGGTGACTTGTAGGTGGTCCAATAAGCCAATAATGCTTCTTCTAAGCGCAAACTCCAATTTTTCTTGGATGGTTTTACAATCTTCTCCAAAATATGCTTCACCTCCTGATTAGATATCTTAGCCTGACCATTGGTTTGGGGGTGACATGTAATGGAGATTTTATGAGTGACTCCAAATTTTGAAAACATATTGTTAACTACCCTATTACAAAAATGTGTACCCCTATCACTTACCACAACCCTTGGGATCCCAAACCTACAGAAAATGTTGGACTTAAGAAATTTGGACACTATTTGGGCATCATCTTTCCTAGTAGGCACAACCTCTATCCATTTTGACTCATAATCTATGGCTAGAAGGATATATACAAAACCAAAAGATGGAGGGAAAGCACCCATGAAGTCAATGCCCCAAACATCAAAGATTTCGCAAAAAAGTAAAGGTTGTTGAGGAATTTCATGTCTTTTTCCTAACCCCCCAAAACGTTGACATTTGTCACAAGACTGATAAAATGTAAAAGAATCTTTATAAAGGGTTGGCCAGTAAAAACCAGAGTCTAAAATTTTTCTAAATGTTCTCCTTGCACTAAAATGCCCCCCACAAACCATAGAATGGCAAGTTCAAATAATGGCTTCACATTCCTCATTAGGTACACATCTCTTTATGACTTGATCACTACAGATTTTCCATAGATGAGGAGCATCCCAAATGTAATACCTTGCTTCACTCCTAAGCTTTTGTGCCTGCAAATTAGACATAAAAGGTAGGGTGAGTTCGATCATAAGGTAGTTTACAATATATGCATACCAAGGCTCTTTTAAAAATAAAGCACATAAAATTGCATCAGGAAAAGAATCATAAGTAAGCTCGAAAGAGTCCACTCCCTTTGTATCCTCTGGTAGCCTATTCAAGTGATCGGCTACATGATTTGCTGCTCCTGGCCAGTCTTTTATCTCGATATCAAATTCTTGAAGAAGTAATGCCCATATTATCAATGTTGGCTTATATTGTGGTTTCTTGCGAAGGTATCGGATAGCTGCATGATCAGTGAACACAGTGACATGAGAATTTAACAAATAAGGCCTAAACTTTTCTAAAGAAAAAACTACTACATACAGCTCTTTTTCTGTTGTTGTGAAGTTGATCTGAGCTGCATCTAGTGTTTTTGAGGCATAGGCAATTGCTTTTGATATTTTCTCCTTCTTTTGGCCCAATATAGCTCCTACAGCATAATTAGAAGCATCACATGAAAGCTCAAAAGGCAAGCTCCAATTAGGGGCAACCAAAATAAGGGAAGAAATAAATTGTGACTTTAATTCATCAAAAGCATTCTTACATGAATCATCAAAGCCAAAATTTACATCTTTTTGTAAAAGCCTTGAAAGAGGTAATGCAATCTTGCTAAAATCTTTAATAAAACATCTATAGAATCCTGCATGACCTAAAATTGATCTTATATCTTTAAGACAGATAGGATAAGGTAACGACGATATTACCTCAATCTTCGCTTTATCAACTTCAATTCCCTTGCTAGAAATCAAATGACCTAGCATTATGCCCTCATTAAACATGAAATGACAATTTTTCAAAGTTCATAATCAAATTCTTCTCAATGTATCATTTCAAAAAATTTTCAAGACTAGCAAGGCAATTATCAAAAGAACCACCATACACAATGAAATCATCCATAAAGACTTCCATGCATTCTTCTAAAAATTCACAGAAAATAGCCATCATACAATGCTGGAAAGTTCCTAGGGCATTGTATAAGCCAAAAGGCATCCTTCGATAAGTGAAGGTACTAAAAGGACATGTAAAAGTGGTTTTATCTTGGTCCTTTGGTGCAATAGGTACTTGAAAGTACCTAGAGAAACCATTAAGAAAACAGTAGTAGGATTTGCCTGCAAGTCACTCTAGCATTTGGTCAATAAAGGGAAGGGGGAAATGATCTTTTGGTATGGCATCATTTAATCTTCTATAGTCTATGCACACAAATCAGGAATTTTGCACTCTTATAGGAATAAACTCATCCCTATCATTTTTAACCACATTGACCCCACTCTTTTTAGGTACGATATGGATTGGACTAACCCACTCGCTATCAGATATGGGATAAATGATCCCATCACTCAAAAGTTTGATTATTTCTTTCTTAACCACATCTAAGATAAGTGGGTTTAATCACCTTTGGGGTTGTCTCACTGGTTTGGAACCCTTACTCAGTAGAATCCTATGTGTGCAAATAGCTGGAATAATCCCAGGTATGTCTGCTAAAGTCCGCCCTATAGCCCTCTTATGCTCTCTCAAAACCTTAAGGAGTTTATCTTCCTCACCGCTAGACAGGGAATTGGCAATTATAATAGGTAATTGCTCATTTGACTTAAGGAAAGCATACTTTAAAGTAGGGGGTAGGGGTTTCAATTTAATTACAGGTGGTTGCATAATAGAGGGTATTAATTCATAAAGTTCAAGAAAGAATAGTTTTCTTTCCTGATTTTCAACCAATGGTGAGCGAGGTTCCATGCGGTCACCTTCAATCTAAGATTCTTGTTGCAATGAAATGACTTCATCAATTTCCACGTCAAAGTGTCCCTCCACGATGCCAGAATCACCTGAAACATTCAAAGAAAACCTTTCCCAAAGGGGGTCATCACTGACAGTAGAATCAAGTGAACACAACTCGGAATCAAAGGAACCCTGTTGCAATTCTAATGCAGAGCAAGCATCATCAACAACAATATCAATCATGTTAACACCCAAAAGTGAATAATCTTCATACGGATGTTTCATTGCTTCATACATGTTAAAACAAACCTTTTGATCACCTACTTCTATTGTGATGGTTCCTCCTTTCATACTAATCATGATATTAGCAATTCTTAAGAAAGGTTTACCAAGAATCAATGTGGTGTCGTGTGCAACCAATTGGAGTACTATCGTGGTAGACTTAAGAGTTTTGACTCCCAGTGAAGTGTAGACTGACTTAGCCATGACATTAATACCTACCCATAGATCTAACAAAGCTTCCTATATAGTTACTTTATCTAAGGTACAAGGGATGGTAAAATATCCAAGGTCTTGGCATTTCATAGGAATTTGAGGTTTAAAAAGAGTAGACACATTTGAGCTGATTTGAACTCTCTCATTTGACCTAAACTTCCTCTTATGTGTACACAGGTCTTTAATGTATTTGGCATAAGTAGGAACCCGTTTCACAAAATCAAGCAAAGGAATATTGACTTCCACTCTACTAAACAAACAATAATATCCTTTTCATGCTTAGTGTCAGTCATTCTTTTGCTCATCAAATAAGAATTGGGAAAAGGAAGGTCTTTGAGATTTACCTCTTTACCATTAGCTTTATTGGCTCCATACTTATTTGACTCATCTTGCTCCCTGTTTGTGGCTTGTTTAGTATTGCTTTCAAGATTTGTTCCTTTGCTAATCAAAATTGTGGACTTCTTTTCAGCCAATAATGCTTTCTCTTTAGCGCTTTCAGAATTCTTCGCCTTTCTTAGCATGGAAGACAACTCATCATATTCAATCTCTTCCTCAAATACTTCCTCATCTGATTCCCAAAATTTCACTTGCTTCCCATTTCGAAGAGTGATGGCATTCAAACCTTTAGGATTTATAACAGTGTTTGAGGGAATAGTGCCACTGCTCTTAGCTTGTTGCTCACTCATATTATTGGATAATTGAGTGAGATAGGAGTTGATATTTTCAGTCTTTGTCTCCCATTGCTCCATTATTTTCTCTAAAGCATTGAATCTAGTAGCATTCCTGGATGAGTCTTGTTGAATCAAAGAGGCTAAAGAATGGAACTAGTTGTCATTAGAAGTCCTCTCGTCTTTGATCAATGCCATCATATTGTGCAAGAGTTGATTGGTGTCTTCCTTTTGTGGAACAACAAAGCTTTCTGTTGGTTTGGGAACTGGTTAGTAGATGGACCAGCACCTCCACCTCTCTAGAATCTGTTTGAATGTCCACTCTCGTCATTTCTCCAACTAAATCGAGGGTTTGCTCTCCATCCCTTGTTGTATGTATTAGAATAGGGGTCCCACTTCTGATTTGGCCTACCTTGATAAACAACAGATACCTGTTCATATCGATTGGGGCAGACACTGGCAATGTGCATCATGGACCAACAAGTTTTACAGCTAGGTGCAGTAAGGTCCAGAGGTGTTTGTGGATGATGTACACTCATATTTTTCAACTCTATAGTAATGAGGGCCAGTTGAGTAGTCATTTTGTTTTCCAAAATGTCTACCTTAGACTCAAGACTTTACATTTTTCTAGAGTTTACCATTGAAGCTCCCAACTTATGTACACCTCTAGCGTCTCTTGCACTGTACTGTTGGTGATTCAGAGCCATCTTCTTAATCAGATCCCAAGCCTTTTCAGTGTGGTGAGGTCTATCAGTGACCTTTCTAAGGATGCATCTAACATACCCTTTTCTTGACCCTTCAGTCCATCATAAAAATATTGTACCAACTGCTCGTCTGGTATTTGATGGTCAGGGCATCGTGACAATAGATCTTGAAAACGGTTCCAATAATCATAGAGGGACTCATCAAAGTCTTGTCGAGCTGAGTAGATTTCCTTTCTCATTGATGAAGTTCTAAAGGTAGGAAAGTACTTCTCCAAGAATGCCTTTCTTAAATTTCCCCAACTGTGATAGACATTTGCCATATGTCTCGGAAGACTCATGTACCACTCCCTTGCTTTACCCACCAATAATAAATGAAAAACTTTCCATAGCACTTGATCTAGAGAAGTGCCTACTGGTTTCATGCTCTGGCAAATCATAGACAGCGATTGCAGGTGGATGTAAGGATCTTCTCCTTCCAAACCATGAAATTTTGGAAGAGAGTTAATAAGCAATCCTTTTATCTCAAAATTCATATCAAAATTAGGGCAAACAGTAGTAAAAAGATCATAATTCACATCAAAGGTAGTAACTTCCCTAATGTCCTCCTTCTAAGGTTGCCATTATTCTCACCAATTCTCTCCTGCTCTCCATTACCTCCATTATCACCATTTCTAGGTTAGTTGGCATCAAGGTGTTGGTTTTTCAAATTAACTGGGTTTTCAGCCATTGTCTCTCTTTCTAATGACTCATTCTCACTGCTTGATAGGCTAGACTCCACTACCTTACTTGTCCCTTCTACTCTCTTTTCCTTCCTAACTTTTCTCAGGTTTTTCTCAATTTCAAGGTCTAAGGGTAAGAGTGTGGTTTTCCGGCATGCAAAGGAAAAATTCAAAAGAAATTAAAAATGAGAAAAATTGACTTGCAAGTTCATAAAGTTAGGTAAAAAGATGAGATGTGATGGATGCAAGTGTGTGTGGTATGGAAGTATAAATGCACAAGTAAAGAACACTTCAGAGCTATGCAGAAAAGTTGGCCACGGTGAAGTCGGTGGTTCACCGTGGCATAAGTTTTCTTAAAGGGATCCTCGTAAGATCCTGCAAGTTGGCTGCAGTGAAACAAAAGGTTGCCTACAGAGAACTTACATTGAATGCAGGAAATAGACTCTGAACTTAGAAGTAAAATGCTAAGTATGGAAATTGAAAAGAAATTAGTATCTATATTTGTGTTTGCAAAAATTCAGATGCTAAGCAAAATGAAAACCTATACTATTAA
>JAOSBN010078191.1:0-12665 GCA_027563595.1 Erythroxylum suave | reverse complement strand
TGCAATTCTTGGTATAAATTGATTTTGACCGGTTTCCAAGAATCAATCTTAGGATTGAATGATAAGCCGCGATCAGCATGATCATTGGGCACTTTAGGCATGAAAACAACCTTTTGGAGTACTTATGTTAGGAAAAAACAACCAGTTCGAACGGTTGTTAAGCACCTTCAGTAAGAAAATAGCCTTTTGGCATAGCTTTAGTGAGAAAAACATTCCTTTGGCATAATCATTGGCATATTCCTATAGAAAACAACTTTTTGGGACACATTTGATAAAAAAAAGAGCACACAGACATGTCGTGGAGCACCTTTAATGAGATATCAACTCGATGGCATACCTTCCGTGGGCAAAACGGCAAGTTGGCAAACATCCGGTGGTCAATACAGTCATTGGCATTATCACTAGGCACCTTTAGTGTGAAAAATATCTATTTGGAACACATTCACTTGGAAAAATAGTACATTACCACGGTTGCTAGGCACCTTTGGCGAGAAAATAGCTTATTGGCACATCTTCATCGCCAAACCAATTGGTTGGATCATATTCAATGGGAAAAACATCTCGCTATCAGAGTCATTAGGCACCTTCCTTGAAAAAAAGGCCATTGGCAAACCTTCGATGGGAAAAACAAGCCGTTGGCACACATTCGATTAGGAAAACAACCCATTTTAATGATCTCTGGGCACCTTTGGCCAGAATTTGGTGGGAAAATTGCTCGTTGGTATGGTCCCTGGGCACATTCTTAGATAAAACAGCTCGTTGGCACACATTTAATGTAAAAAAGACCCTAATGACATAATCACTAAGCTCCTTCGATGAGATAAAAGCTCATTCACACACCCTCGTTGAGCAAAACTACAATTTGCTGCACTTTTGATGGGAAAAATAGCCTGTTGGCATGGTCGCTAGGCACTTCAGTCAGATAATAGCTCATTGGCAAATTCACTAGGCACCTTTGGTTAGATAACAGCTTATTGGCAAAACTTCGATTGTCAAAACAATAAGTTGGCACAAATTCGGTGGGCAAAATAGTCGTCACCACAGTCATTAGGCACCTTCAGTATGAAAAACTGCTCGTTGTCATACGTTTTCTTGGAGGAATAGTATGTTACCATGGTTGTTAAGCTACTCTAGTGAGAAAATAGCTCGTTGACACATCTTCATTGCCTAAAGTAGTAGGTTGGAATATATTTAGTGGGAGAAACAACTTATTGTCACAGTCGATAGGCACCTTCTTTAAGAACATAACCCATCAGCAAACCTTTGGTCAGAAAAACATTACATTACATAAATCTGATCAAAAAATATCGCATTCTCATCATCACTGGGCACCTTTTTCAAGAAAACAGACTATTCGCATGGTTGTTAGGCACCTTAGGCGAGAAAATAGGTTGTTGGCATAATTATGGTGGGAAAAGCAACCTATTGGTATGGTTTTTAGGCACCATCGCTAAGAAAATAGCTCGTTGGGACATGTTCAGCGAGAAAATTGCCTGTTGGTATGATCACTGGGTACCTTCCTCCACAAAACAACTCGTTTGCGTACATTTGATGTACAAAAGAGCCCATTGGCATAGTCACAAGGCGCCTTCAATGAGATAAAAGCTCATTTGATCAAAAAATAACACATTTTCACGATCACAGGGCACCTTCGGCTAAAAAATAGCTTGATGGCATGATTGTTTGGCACTTTAAGTAAGAAAACAACCTATTGGAATGGTTGCTGGGTAGCTTCCTCTAGAAAATAGCTTATTGGAACGGTCACTGTGCATCTTCAGTATGAAAAATTGCACATTGGTATGGCCCTTGGGCACCTTCTTAGACAAAATAACTTGTTGGTGCACATTCGATGTAAAAAAACCCATTGGCGTAGCATACCCTTATTAGGCAAACTACAACTTGGCACACATTTGGTAGGAAAAACAATTCATTGGCTTGGTTCTGGGCAACTTTGGTGAGAAAACATCTTGTTAGTACATTCATTGAGCTACTTCGGTGAGATAACAATCTGTTGGCGCACCTTTGGTTAGCAAAACAGCAAGTTAGCATATACTCGGTGGGAAAAACAGCCTGTTGGCACAGTTTCTAGGTAACTTTATTATGAAAGCTAGGACTTTGGCACACCTTGAATAGGAGAAATAGCGCATTGGCACAATCGTTGGGCACCTTCAGTATGAAAAATAGCTCGTTAGCTCACATTCGATTGGAAAAATAGCAAGTTGTCACACTTTTGGTTGGAAAACACCCCATTGTCACAGTTGCTAGGCACCTTCCATGAGAAAATAGACTATTGGCAAACCTTCAGAGGGAAAAATAGCCCATTATCACACATTGGTTAGAAAAGGAGCCCATTTTGACCACTATTGTGCAACTTTTTCCAAGAAACAACCCATTAGCACAGTCATTGGGCACTTTAAGCGAGAAAACATCAAGTTGGTATACCTACGGTAGGTAACACAACGTATTGGCTTGGTCAATGGGCACCTTCTGTGACAAAATAATCCGTTTGCATACCTTTGACGAGAAAAACAACCAAATGACATGGTCACTGTGCACTTTCATGGGGAAAACAATTCATTTGTGCACCTTCGGCGAGCAAAATAGCCCGTTGTTATGCTTTCTGGGCACCTTTAGTATAGAAAACTATCTATTGGAACACATTTGATTAGAAAAATAACATGTTACCACAGTTGCTAGGCAACTTTGGTGAGAAACACTGGGCACCTCTGGTGAGATAACAATCCATTAGCTTCGTCGATGGGCACCTTCGGTGAGATAACAACTCGTTGGCACCTCATCAGTGGGCAAAACAGAAAGTTAGCGCATATTAGGTTAGAAAAATAGCCTGTTGGCAAGGTCACTGGGCACCTTCAGCTAAAAAATAGCCATTTGACACTGTCACTATACACCTTTAGTAAAATAGCCTGTTGGCATAAATTCGGTTGGAAAATAACATGTTACAGTAGTTGTTTGGCAGCCTCGGTAAGAAAATAGTCTTTTGGCACATCTTCGGTAGCAAAAACATCAACTTGGCATACATTTGGTGGGGAAAATAGGCTTTTGTCATAGTCGTTGGCATCTTCCTTTTGCATGGTCATTGGACATCTTCTTATAGAAAACAACTTTTTGGGACACATTTGGCAAAAAAAGGAGCATAGGTATGATCACTGTGCACCTTCACTGAGATGTTAATCTATTGGCACACCTTTGGTGAGTAAAAAAACAAGTTGGCAAACATTTAGTGGTTAAAGCAGCCATTGGCATAGTCACTGGGCACCTTCATTGTGAAAAATAGCACGTTGGCACAAGTTTACTTGGCAAAATGTTTGCTAGCCACTTTCGGTAAGAAAATAGCTCATTGGCTTATATTCATTGCCTAGAACAATTGGTTGGTACATATTCAGTGGGAAAAACAGCTCATTGTCACAGTCACTGGGCACATTTCTTAATAAAAAAGCCCGTTAGCAAACCGTTGGTGGGAAAATAAACCATTAGCATATATTCAATCAGAAAAATAGCCCATTTTCACGATTTCTGGGAACCTTTGGCCAAAATTTAGTGGGAATATTACCCATTGGAATGGTCCTTAGGTACCTTCCTAGATAAAACATCTTTATGGAACAAATTTGATGTAAAAAGGACCCCATTGACATAGTCACTAGGCACCTTTCATGAGATAAAAGCTCATTCACACACTATCGTTGAGCAAAACTACAATTTTCCGCACATTTGATGGGAAAAATAACCCCTTGGCATGGTCACTAGGCACCTTCGGGCAAATAATAGCTCATTGGTACATTCACTGGGCACCTTTGGTCAGATAACAGCCTATTGGAAAACCTTTGATTGAAAAAATAGCATGTTACGACTTTTATTAGGCACCTATGGTGAGAAAAAAGCGCATTGCAACATCATCGGTGCCCAAAGTAGTACGATTGCACAAATTAGTGGGAAAAATATCCCATTGTCACTATTGTTGCTTGGGCACCTTCGATGACAAAATAACCCATTAGCAAACCATCGATGGGACAAACAAACCATTAGCCCATGTTTGATCAGAAAAACAACCCATTCTTATGGTTGTTGGGCATCTTTGGCCAAAAAATAGCTCGTTGGCATGGTCGTTTAACACCTTAGGACAAAAAATAGATTGTTGACATACCTTCAGTGGGAAAATCAACCTATAAGCATGGTCACCAGGCACCATCAATGAGAAAATAGCTTATTAACATACCTTCAATGAGAAAGAATGCCCGTTGGTATGGCTCTTGGGCACCTTCCTAGAGAAAATAGCTCGTTGGTATAAATTAGGAGTAAAAAAGAGGCTATTGGCACAGTCACTAGGCACCTTAGGTGAGATAAAAGCCCATTGGCACACTTTTGCTAGGCAAAACAACAAGTTAGCACAGATTCAATGGGAAAGCAACCCATTGGTATAGTCCCTAAGTAACTTCGGTGAGATAAGAACTCGTTGGCACAATTGTTTTGCACCTTTGGTGGGATAATAGCGCAATGGCACAACTTCAGTAGGAAAAACAACAAGTTGGCACATATGCTGTGGGAACACAGCCTATTGGCATTGTCGCTGGGCAACTTTAGTATGAAAATCAGGTCGTTGGCACACATTCGGTTAAAAAATAACACATTACCATGGTTGTTACGCAACTTTGGTAAGAAAATAACTTTTGGCACATCTTCGATGGCCAAAACGGTAAGTTGACACACATTCAGTAGGAAAAGAAACCAATTGTTAGAGGTACTGAGAGTCTTCCATGAGAAAACAACCCTTTAGCACAGTCGTTGGGCACCATCGATGAGATAACAGTTTGTCGGCACAATCGATAGGCACAACTCGTTAGAAATCCTTCGAAGGGCAAAACAGCAAGTTAGGGCATCTAGGCTGGAAAAACCACTTGTTGGCAATTCCAATGAGATAACAACTCATTGGCACAATCGTTGGCCACCTTCGGTGAGATAATAACTCAGAGGCACACCTTTGGTGTGCAAAAAAATAAGTTGGCATAGATATGGTGGGAAAAAACAACCTACATGCACAATCATTGAGCAAGTTCAGTATGAAAACCAGGTTGTTGGAACACATTCAATTGAAAAGTAACATTAAGCACCTTTGGTCAAAAAATGGTCATTAGAACATCTTCAGTGGTCAAAGAGGCATGTTGGCACACATTTGGTGGGAAAAACAGCCCATGATTAACATTTTTGGGAACCTTTCAGGAGAAAATAGCCCATTGGCATGGTCTCTAGGCATCTTTAGTGGAATAGCAGTTTGTTAGCATAGTCAATGAAGACCTTCAGTGAGATAACAACTCGTTGGCACACCTTCGGTAGGGAAAACAGCAAGGTGGAGCACGTTAGCTTAGAAAAATAGCCTGTTGACACTGTCATTGTGCACCTTCAATATGAAAATTAGCCCATTGGCACACATGTGGATGGAAAAATGACACTTTACCATAGTTGTTAGGCATCTTCGATGAGAAAATGGTCGTTTGGCATATCGTCAGTATCTAAAACATCAACTTGGCACACATTTGGCAGGGAAAATGGCCATTTTTTCATAGTCCCTGGGCACCTTCCACTAGAAAATAGCCTGTGGTCAAATGTTTAGTTAGAAAAATAGCTTTTTGGTATGAATGTTGGGCACTTTAGGCAAGAAAATAACCTGTTGGCATACCTATGGTAGGAAAAATAATCTTTTCGAAAAGTCACTGAACACCTTCAGTGAGAAAATAGTCTCTTGGCATACCTTCGAGGAGAAAAACATTCCATTGGCATATTGCTAGGCATCTTCCTAAACGAAACAACTCATTAGGACACATTCGATGCAAAAAAGAGCACTTTGGCACAATCGTTAGGCACCTCCGTTGAGATATCAGTCTATTGGCACACCTTTGGTGGGCAAAACAATAAGATGGAAAACATTCGGTGGTAAAACAACCATTTGCATAGTCTCTAGGCACCTTCAGTATGAAAAACAAATCATTGACACACATTCGCCTGGAAAAATAGTTCATTACCATGATTACTAGGCATCTTTGGTGAGAAAATAGCTCATTGGCATATCTTCATTGCCTAAAGTATTAAGGTTGGGACACATTCAGTGGGAAAAACAGCTTGCTGTTATAGTTATTGAGCCCCTTCTTTAAGAAAAAAGCCCGTTCGAAAACATTCGGTGTGAAAAACAACCTCTTGGCACACATTTGATTAGAAAAACAGCCCATTTTTATGATCACTGGGCAGCTTTGGTAAGAAAAAAGATTGTTGGCATGATCATTGGGCACCTTAGGTGCGAAAATGGGTTGTTGACGTACCTACATTGGGAAAAGTAACCTATTGGCATGGTTGTTGGGCACCATCACTGAGAAAATAGCTCGTTGGCACATGTTCAGTTGGAAAATTTCTCCTATGGTTCCTAGGCACCTTCCTAGATAAAACAGCTCGTTGGTGCACATTTGATGTACAAAAGAGCCCACTGGCACCATCCTAGGGAACCCTCGGTGAGATAAAAGCTGATTTGGTCAAAAAATAGCTCATTTTCATAGTCCTGGGGCACCTTCTACCAGAACACAGCCTTTTGGCACAATCGTTGGGCACTTTAGGCTAGAAAATAGCATCTAGGAGTACCTATGGTAGGAAAAGTAGCCTATTGGAATGGTCGTTAGGTACCTCTCACTAGAAAACAACCAATTGGCACTATCATAGGGCTCCAGCAGTATGAAAAATTACCCATTGGTATGATCCTTCAACTCCTCCCTAGATGAAAAAGCTCATCGATGCTTATTTGATGTGAAAAAGAGCCCATTGGCACAGTAACTAGGCAACTTCAGTGAGACAAAAGCTTATTCGCATACCCTCATTTCAAAAAACTATAGTTTGGCACACATTTGGTAGTAAAAACAACCCGTTGGCATGGTCAATGGGCACCTATGGTAAGATAACATCTCATTACACTTTCACTCGAGACCTTAGGTAAGGTAATAGTCTGTTGGCACACTTTTGGTTGGTAAAACGGCAAGTTGGAACACATTCTGTGGGAAAAATAGCTTATTGGCATAGTCGCTCGATAACTTCAGTACGAAAACTAGGATGTTATCACACATTTAGTAGGCAAAATAGCCTATTGGACAATCATTAGGCACCTTCAGTATGAAAAACAACCCGTTACCACATTGGTTAGGCACCTTCTATGAGAAAATAGCCCGTTACTAAACCTACAGAGGGAAAATAACCCATTGTCACATATTCATTCAGAAAAAGAGTCCACTTTGAAGACTGCAGGGTACCTTTTGCCAAGAAACAGTCCATTGGCACGGTCACTAGGAGCTTATGCCAAGAAAATATAATATTGGCAAACCTACGGTGGATAGAACAACCTATTGGCATACCGCTAGGCACCTTCAGTGACAAAATAGTTCGTTAGCACATCTTTGGTGACAACCCATTGTCAAGTTCGGTGGCACTTCATAAGGAAAACAATTTGTTTACGCACCTTTGGTGAGCGAAATATCCCTGTTGGCATGATCAATGGGCACCTTTAGTTTGAAAAACTGCCCATTTGAACACACGTGATTAAAAAATTGCACAAAACTGCAATTGCTAGGCATCTTTAATGAGAAAATAGCCCAATTGGTACATCTTCGATGCCCAAACCAATAGGTTGGCACAAATTATATGAGACACACAACTTGTTGTCACTATGATTGAGCACCTTCCATGATAAAATAGCCCGTTGGTAAACCTTCATTAGGGAAAATAGACCATTAACACATATTTGATAAAAAAAGCCCATTTTCATGATCATTAGGCACCTTTGACAAGAAAATAGCTCATTGGCATACTCATTTAGCACCTTAGGCGAGAAAACATCCCGTTGGCACACCTTCGGTGAGAAAAAATTGCCTTTTGATATGGTCTCTGGGCACCTTCCTAGAGAAAACACCTCATTGGCATATTTTCGGTGTAAAAATATAGTCATTAGGCACCTTCGGTGAGACAAAAGCCCATTTGTACAAACTCGTCAGGCAAAACAACGAGTTGATACAGATTCGGTGGAAAAATAGCCTGTTGGCATGGTCGTTGGGAAACTTTGGTGAGATAATAGCTCATTGGAATAGTTGTTGGGCACCTTTGGTCAGATAACAGCTTAATGGCAAGTGTTTAGTAGGAAAAACAACAGGTTGGAACACTTGTGGTAGGAAAAACAACCTGCTGGCACAGTCTCTAGGTAACTTTAGTAATAAAATTAGACTCCTAGCACATATTTGGTTGAAAAATATTATGTTACCATGGTTGTTAGGCACCTTTGGCAAGAAAATAGTCGTTGCCACATCTTCAATGGCCAAAACAGCAAGTTGGCATGCATTTGATGGGAAAAATAACCCATTGTTAGAGTTTCTAGGAACCTTCCATGAGAAAATAACCCATTAGCACTGTCGCTGAGCACCTTCGATGAGATACATTCTATTGGCATAATCGATGGGTGTCTTTAGTGAGATAATATCTCATTGGCATCCCTTCGATGGGCCAAAAAGCAAGTTGGGGTACATAACGTTAGAAAAAAAGCCTGTTCACTCGGTCAACAGGCACCTTTCGCTAGAAAACAACCCGTTGCCATTTTCATTGTTCACCTTTAGTACAAAAAATAGCCCATTGGCGAACATTCAATTAGGAAAATAACACATTACCATGATTGCCCGGCACCTCTATTGAAAAAATAGCTCATTGGCACATCTTTGGTAGCCAAAACATCAAGTTTGCCCACATTTGGTGGGAAAAACAACCTTTTTCCACAGTCGTTAGGCACCTTACATGAGAAAATAGCCTATGGCCAAACCTTCAATTGGAAAAATAGCCCGTTGGCATGATCATTGGGCACTTTAGGCATGAAAACAACCTTTTGGAGTACCTACGTTAGGAAAAACAACCTGTTCGAATCGTTGTTAAGCACCTTCGGTAAGAAAATAGCCTTTTGGCATAGCTTTAGTAAGAAAAACATTCCTTTGGCATAGTAATTGGCACCTTCCTATAGAAAACAACTTTTTGGGACACATTCGATAAGAAAAAGAGCACATAGACACGTCGCTGAGCACCTTTAGTGAGATAGCAACCCATTGGCACAACTTCGGTGGGAAAAACTGCAAGCTCGCAAACATTCGGTGGTCAATATAGTCATTGGCATAGTCACTAGGCACCTTAAGTATGAAAAATAGCTATTTGGCACACATTCACTTGGAAAAGTAGTACATTACCATGGTTGCTAGGCACTTTCGATGAGAAAATAACTCATTGGCACATCTTCATGGCCGAACCAATTGGTTGGAGCATATTCGATGGGAAAAACATCTCATTTTAAGAGTCATTAAGCACCTTCCTTGAGAGAAAAGCCCGTTGGCAAACCTTTGTTGGGGAAAACAACCCATTGGCACACATTTGATTAGGAAAACAACCTATTTTAATGATCTCTAGGCATCTTTGGCCAAAATTTGGTGGGAAAATTACCCACTAGTATGGTCCCTGGGCACATTCTTAGATAAAGCAACTCGTTGGCACACATTTGATGTAAAAAAAACCCTAATGACATAGCCATTAGGCATCTTTGAAGAGATAAAAGCTCATTCACACACCCTCGTTGAGCAAAACTACAATTTACCGCACTTTTGATGGGAAAAATAGCCTGTTGGCATGGTCGCTAGGCACTTCGACCAGATAATAGCTCATTGGCAAATTGACTAGGCACCTTTGGTGAGATAACAACCTATTGGAAAAACTTCGATTGTCAAAACAACAAGTTGGCACACATTCAGTGGGCAAAGTAGTCGTTAGCACAGTCATTAGGCACCTTCAATATGAAAAATAGTTCGTTGGCATACGTTTGCCTGGAGAAATAGTACGTTACCATGCTTGTTAGGCTAATTCAGTGAGAGAATAGCTTGTTTACACATCTTCGTTGCCTAAAGCAATTGGTTAGAATACATTTAGTGGGAGAAACAACTTATTGTCATAGTCGATAGGCACCTTCTTTGAGAATATAGCCCATCAGCAAACCTTTGGTCATAAAAATAGCACATTACACACATTTGATCAGAAATATCGCATTTTCATGATCGTTAGGTACCTTTGTCAAGAAAACAGATTGTTCGCATGATCGTTAGGCACCTTAGCTGAGAAAAGAGATTGTTGACATAATTATCGTGGGAAAAGAAACCTATTGGCATGGTTGTTAGGCACCATCGCTGAGAAAATAGCCCGTTGGCACATGTTCAGCGAGAAAATTGCCTGTTGGGATGATCATTGGGTACCTTCCTCCATATAACAACTCGTTTGCATACATTTGATGTAAAAAAGAGCCCGTTGGCATAGTCACAAGGTGCCTTCAGTGAGATAAAAGCTCATTTGGTCAAAAAAATAACACATTTACAAAATCACGGGGCACCTTCAACTAGAAAATAGCTTGTTGGCATGATTGTTTGGCACTTTAAGTACGAAAACAGCTTGTTGGAATGGTTTTTGGGCACCTTCTGCTAGAAAATAACCTGTTGGAACAGTCGTTGTGCATCTTTAGTATGAAAAATTGTACATTGGTATGGTCCCTGGGCACCTTCCTAGACAAAATAGCTTGTTGGTGCACATCCGATGTAGAAAAAACCCATTGGCGTAGCATACCCTTATTAGGCAAACTATAATTTGGCACACATTTAGTAGGAAAAACAATCCATTAGCATGGTGCTGGGCACCTTTGGTGAGATAACAGCTTGTTGGCAACATTCTAATGGCTACTTCGGTGAGATAACGACCTGTTGCCGCACCTTCGATTAGCAAAACAGCAAGTTGGCAGATAATCGGCCGGAAAAATAGCCTGTTGACATAGTTGCTAGGTAATTTTAGGATGAAAGCCAGGACTTTGGCACACCTTGAATTGGCAAAATAGCGCATTGGCACAATCATTGGGCACCCTTAGTCTGAAAAATAGCTCGTTGGCACACATTCGGTTGGAAAAATAGCAAGTTGTCACACTTTTGGTTGGAAAACACCCCATTGTCATAGTTGCTAGGCACCTTCCAAGAGAAAATAGACTATTGGCAAACCTTCATAGGGAAAAATAGCCCATTATCACACATTCGGTTAGAAAAAGAGTCCATTTTGACGACCAATGTGTAACTTTTGCCAGGAAATAACCCATTGGCATGGTCATTAGGCACTTTAAGCGAGAAAACATCAAGTTGGTATACCTACGGTGGGTAACACAACTTATTGGCGTAGTGAATGGGCAACTTCTGTGACAAAATAACCGATTGGCATACCTTCGACGAGAAAAATAACCCAATGACATGGTCACTGGGCACCTTCATAGGGAAAACAATTCATTTATGCACCTTTGGTGAGCAAAACAACCCGTTGTTATGCTTGCTGGGCACTTTTAGTATAGAAAACTGCCTATTGGTACACATTCTATTAGAAAAATAACACGTTACCACAGTTGCTAGGCAACTTTGGTGAGAAAATAGCCCATTGAAGCATCTTTGATGCCTAAAGCAGTAGGTTGGCACCAATTTAGTAGGGAAAATAGCTCATTGTCATTGTTGTTAGGCACCTTCCAAAACAAAATAGCTCATTGGCAACCTTTGGGGGGTCAAACAAACCTTTAACACAGCCAATCACAAAGATCGCCCATTTTCATGATCGTTGGGCTTCTTTAGCGAAAAAATAGCTCACTGGCATGGTCCACCTTAAGCAAAATAACAACCTGTTGGAATGCCTATAGTAGGAAATGTAGCTTATTGGCATGGTCACTGAGAAAATAGCTCATTGGCACATCTTTTGTGAGAAAAATTGCCCATTGGTATGATTCCTGGGCACCTTCCTAGAGAAAGCCACTTGTTGGCACACATTCCTCGGTGACATAAAAGTCTGTTAGCAAACCCTCGTTGTGCAAAACAACAAGTTGGTGTAGATTCAGTGGAAAACAACTTGTTTGCATGGTCACTGGGCAAACTTTAGTGAGGTAGCAACTCGTTGGCACAATTGTTGGGAACCTTTGGAGAGATAACAGCTCAATGGCACACCTTCGGTAGGCAAGACAACAAGTTTACACACATTCAGTGGGAAAAACAGCCTACAGGCACAATCGTTTAGTAACTTTAGTATGAAAACCAGGTCGTTGGTGCACATTTAGTTGCAAAATAATACGTTACCGTGGTTGTTAGGCATCCTTTGGTGAGAAAATAGTAGTTGGCATATCTTTGGTGACCAAAATGGCAAGTTGGCACACTTTCGGTGGGAAAATAGCCCGTTGTTATAGTTGTTGGGAATTTTCCAGGAAAAAACAACCCATTGGTATGGTCATTGGGCACCTTTAGTGAGACAACAATCCATTCGCATAGTCGATGGCCACCTTCGGTGAGATAACGACTTGTTGGCACCTCATCAGTGGGCAAAACAGCAAGTTGATGCATATTAGGTTAGAAAAATAGCCTGTTGGCAAGGTCACTGGGCACCTTCGGCTAGAAACACTACAAGAAAATCATCAAATAGCGGCGGAAATTTTCCGACGGAAACACTTCCGTCGGAAAATAGCGACGGAGTCTCCTTTTCCGTCGCTATAATAGCAATATTTCCGACGAAACAAAACTTCCGTCGGAACAGAATCT
>JAOSBN010078162.1:0-12666 GCA_027563595.1 Erythroxylum suave | reverse complement strand
ATGCCATCTGCAACCACGACTGGTCCTGATACCTGCCCAAACCCATAAAATCATTACAAATGCGTCAATAAATGTGCGGTAGTCCTTAAATTTTTCTCGAGATAAATCACCTGCCAAGCACTGAACTTCCAATTTCCAGAAATCAGCAGTAAAGAATCAATCATTTACGTCATAATTAAGCCAAAAACCTAACAAGTCATATCATTTCAGCACACTCTGACCACCACTAACAAAATAAACTTGATAAAACGACAATTGCACCACTACCATTGTGGCAGATCCCCCTGAGAACCATTTCACTAATCAAATAATCACTCGTAAAGTCTTCACTGATCACATATATAAAGAAAATAAACGGAAACGGGGACAGAAACCCTCAACGCCAACCCGCAGCAAATAAGATCAAACATAGCTTACAAATCCACTCCAACAGATCCACAATCAAAAGATCCGACATTTAAACAATTCACCCCACATAAAACCAAAATTATTCAATATAGAAAAACAAAACCGATCAAATGCCATGAATTTCAACATCTCCAACCAAGAAAACCAAATATTTCAAAATTTCGAAAGAAAATAGGAAAAAGAGAAACGACCTTTTGGGCATAACCGTACTCACTTTCTTTCTCTAAATCTTTGAAGGTTGTGAGTCTAGCCCCATACACTGACGGCATTTTGAGATACCACAAGAAATCGAGAACTGAGAATGAGATCCAATGTGATGAAATTCGATGTAAACTCTAGAGACAGAAAACCAAATTCACAGACCCAAACATACCACAGAGAAGAACAGGCAGAGGAAAAACTGACATAAAAAGCCGATGATCCAGTATTTAGAAAATAGAATTTTATTAAAATTAATCTTAATTTTACTATAAATTTTCAATTTTTAAAAATAATTTTCAACGATTATATATTTAATTGATTTATACTTTGTTAAATTTGTCATTTAGCGAGTAATTGCCATTTAATGTATACTTTTCTATGGGATGCCTTCTAAATACTAGGATTGAGAGGATGGGTAATGCTTCTGTATTCGAGCTCCAGCCGATTTGAATTCTAATCAAATTCAAGATTTTATGTTTAAGATTAAGTTTGGATGATCTGAAACTTAATTAAACTTAAACTAAGTTTAATTAAATATTTTTTAATTTAAAAATTAAAAATAATATTATTTTATTTTTAAAATTTTAAATTTTAAGTTAGATCAAGTCAAATAATCCAAGATTAAGTTTAGTCTAAAATTTAAATTAAAAAAAAATTGATCTCGACGGAGTCCAGATCCTCTGTCCAATTTTACCCTATCCTATTCTGTCCCCTGAATCTCAGCCATTTATTTTTGTAGGTCCCGCGTGAGTCCCGCATAAATAAACGTAGGACCCACATAAATAAATGGCTGAGATTCATGGGATAGAATAGGACAAGATAAAATTGGACAGAAGATCCTGTCTCATCTCGACGGGACCTCCAAAGTGAGTCATTAAACTGTTTGTAATTATAAGCAAGCCGCCCTGTATAGCTAACGTTTAGATAGGAGTTCATATAGAGGTTGACGATTGACTTACATTTGTAATTTTAGCAGTAGCTGTCGTTTATCAATATATATTTCATTTTCATATATATATATATATATATGTACGTATATGAACTAAAATATAGAGGAGATATTTGATAATTTAAAAAATGAAAGACTAATGTGATAATTTTTGGAATCTCATTAAAATTCTACGAATTTAGCTTTATTTTTTATTATCTATATTAATAGCCAACAACAATAACCATTGTTTTAAAAACTCAACCAATAACAATAATCAATGTTTTAAAAATTCAACCAGTTCGATCGGTTTAATCACAAAAATTTTAAATTATATAATTTTTCGATTTGATTTTAACTTTTTGCTTGTTAGGGGTGTTTAAGAAAACCCGTGAACCTGTGAATCGGACCTAAACCGCATGAATCGAACCTATAAATAAGATTAACTGAACCTAAAAAATTAGGTTCATGGTTCAGGTTCAGGTTTCTAACTTGCGGTTCTAGGTTAACCGAACCGAACATGATTTATAGGTTTAGATTTAAACCTAAACCTAAAACATCTAAAAAAACATATCATATATTTAGATATAATTTAAGAGAATAATAATAATAATAAATTCACTAGTATTTACTATACTAATTCTTGAGTAAAAAAAAAAGAAGAAAAGGAATAAAACTACTTTAATTCTATGTTATTGGACGTTAATCTTGAACATTGCTATTATAAGTAACAACTAATGCATAACACTCAATACTTCTACTTTAAATGATAATTAATATGTGTCAAAATTATTGATCGAAGTATTAAACTATTAGTAGAAAAATTCATTGACTAAAACAATATAATCATTTAAAGATTAATTAAAGAAATTAATAACTGTAAAACAAATTTATTAAGAAATCCTACAATTTTAGTTTTTTAAGGCACATATATTAGCTTAGATATTTATGAGATATTATAAACATTAAACAATCAAGTAATACTGATTCTTAAAAATATATAATATAGTTGCTGATAAATAATAAGCATATAATAATATTGTCTTGTACAAATACAAACATAGTTTTATTTATTAGAAAGGAATGAAAAATGAGTTGATTTAGTAATAGAATATAGAATTGTATTTATTTATACGGCTGCGCTTTATATAATATAATATTTGAATTTTTAATTAGGATATTAATTGCATTTTCTACACTAAGTTGCAATTAAAAAAAAGGATACTTTTTGTGTTTATTAGTTTATTATTATTTTTATTTTAACATGATAAAAATAAGATTTAATGATGTTAGAAGAATATTTCTATTTTTTTTAATCAATGAGGTCTAGTAAAACGGTTCGCTCCCGCATTGATTCATAGTAATAAGAAGCCATAATGCGATATTTGATAAAAGATCAATTGTGATTCAAGTGATCTTAGCCATAAATTTACAAGGTTTGTATTAAGATTGTTGAATTGAATTACCTTTTATTAGAAGAACTGAATTTACAAGTGATTT
Source organism: Erythroxylum suave (assembly GCA_027563595.1). NCBI lineage: Eukaryota > Viridiplantae > Streptophyta > Magnoliopsida > Malpighiales > Erythroxylaceae > Erythroxylum > Erythroxylum suave. The sequence continues at coordinate 9,629 of JAOSBN010078162.1, read as the reverse complement.
TAGCAATTTTATCAATGATTCATATAAGAACAAACTACATTGCTATATCAATGATTCATATAAGAACAAACTACATTGTTATTTTCAATTTAAATATAAAAATGATTGCTATTCATTATATTAATAAAAATTGAAAACAAAACCTTACGTAAGGTTTTTATGGTAATGTCTCGTTTCTTAATAAACTTTCAATAAAGCTTATAATTTTTGTCATACATATTGATATGAATAGGTTCTAGTTGATGGATATACACTATTAACCATGCAAATGTAATAGTTGGATGTTTTTCATTGAACAATTATTGAATTGTATTCAATTGGAGATTTGCATAATATGAATATGTGTTAGTACATTTTGTATGTATCTAACTGGACCAAGTTGAGAATGGTTGTTTTATACTGACTATTAAAACATATTCTTGAGGACATTAGAAATAAGATTTATGTTCTTAATCTTGATTTAGTTAATATGAACAAATATACATTGTCTTGTGCTTTAATTCATTAAAGAGTGAGTTTCAATTATCGAGACAATAATACTCGGTGAATTGGGCAAAGGCAATTTGTATTTGTGAAATATTAATTAATGATGGAATCTATGTCTCTGTGTAGAGAATGATGATGCACTTTAAGTAAGTTATAAGGTTTCATTATGTAAACCCTGCAGGTGGATTTTTAATCCGACACATGAAATAAGTTGAGCGACGATATTAAAGATCAAAATTGTTATTTAAATAAATTGTCAGTAATTTATTTTATTTGACAAACATCTGTAATCTTAACATAGGGAACATAATTTATTATGTTGAAGAAAGTTAAAATTAATAAGAAATTCAATCATAAATTTTTAGTAGAATAATTTATGACTAATTATAATAAGAATATACTGGTCCTGTATAGATTCTTATTATAATTTTAGTCTTATTAATTTTTCCCTGCGGTACCTATCGTGCCTTAATTGGTTGAACTACACGTGTATTATTTGTAATTTAAATAAGCAACAGATTATTTTAAATTAGATAAAACAATTTGTTGATTTGAATTACAAACCACATGATTTATAAACAGTGTGATCTTAGCGGTTACTTCTTATGCGGAAAGGGGAGAGTTCTATATATATATATATGCCTTTCTTCCTATCGAAGAGGTATCTATTTGGAAAATATAAAAAGAAAATAGAAACTCTCTGAAAACACATGGTCTATGTTTTCTGCCCACCCACAAACAAGGGTTACATAAACAATTAAGGTTACACGATAGAAGGCTGTAAGGATAAGAAGATTTGCGGAAAAAAGTTTTTGTGGAAAGAAGATCAGTTTGCGTTTCCGTGTTTCAACAGGTTTGTCTTGTTTCAATTTTTGTGATTGATTTGCCTATATGAATATTTCTGATTCTGGGTTGCTTCTGCTGTGGATACAATTGATTCCATCAATTAGTATCTAAGCCCTAGAAATATGTATATAGGTGGCCTGGTTTTTTTCCATGAATTGTGTTTATGGTTTGTTGTTTTGGATGTTGCCATGAAAACATATGTTGTTGTGTTTCGAAACATTTTTTTTTGTTTTCATTAACAACATTTTCGCTCTTCTATGGATGAAAATTGTTTTATTTTTCTGTTCTGAAAAATGGAAAACGATTCTATGTAGAGAATGGAGAAAATCGTTTTTTGCTTAACATGAAAATTGAAACTCATGAAAATCGTTTATAATACATACGTTTTCTGGTTTTAACGTGAAAGTTGGAAAACTTGTTATATCGTTTTTTGTTTCCTCTTGTACGAAAACGAAAACCAGACTGGCGTGTTCTTGCTTGTCCTCCCAAGAGTGAAAACGTTTTTGTATTAAAAACAAACGTTTTATTGCTTAACGTATCTAACAGCTGTCGCTAGATCTGTGAGAGATACGGGGGGTTTTTTTTTTAATAAACATCGTTTGCATGAAAAACATCGGCACTCTCATACTCACTGTTTCCTCTTGTATGAAAACATCCATATTCATTCTTCATTTTACGTTGAAATAACGAAAAAGAAGAATCAGTGGTATAGTACGAAAAATGAGAGATAGCTATGGTTAAATGCATTCACTGTGAAACTGGTTTCACGTAAGAAAAATGAAAAACTCTTTTAATGCATTTAACAGATGTTGTGTTTTAGGACAAACTCATTTAATGCATCGTTTAAAAGGAAGAGAGTTCAGTGGATTATGGAATTTGATTAAAAGCTTTTGGTTAATAGTTTTTGACAGTGAGATGTTTTCACAGAAAAAGGAATATCATGTGCATCGTTTTTCCATCAAAACGTTTTTGTTGGAGATTTTTGTATTAAAAACAAAATGGTTTTGTTGCTTACCGTAACAGTGAAAATGTTGGTTGTTAAAAAAAAAGGAAAATTCAACAGCAACTGTTTTGTCTTCATCGTGAGACAATAAAGTGTAAAGTTTTCTGGATAGTTTTGCCTTCATCGATGAAGTGGCAAGATATCTGGATAGATCTGTTTAAAGTTTATAACTTTAAACAGATCCTAAATTTTTCCTTTCAACAAGTCCAGGATGTTTATAAGTTTTTCAAACAAGTCCGAAAAATATTATCGTAAACCAAAAAGTTACTTTTCTGTTACAAAATGATCTAAAATATTTCTTCATTTTGAAAAATGGCCTAGAAATATTTTTTTTGTTTTGCAAATTATATTCTTTGTGAATTTTTTTAATAAATTCTCTGAAAATTTGCTGTTTACTAAATAATACAATCAAATAGAATTTATAATTTTTTTAAAAAAAAGGGATTTTCCATTACTTGCTAGTTGTGACTACTTGCATATTCTTTCCCATCGAAAGATGATATGTGTTTGTGTATCACTAGATCTAGTATAGTTTTGTCTGTATTTTTTTAATTCTCTATCTGAGTAATTTAATTAGGGGTATGGACTAGATGTAATGGTTTTTCAATTATAATAGTTTTTTTTTGCATGTTTCTCCCATCGAGTAGTGCATGTCAGTTATTTTACTATTTATGCATGACGTATGTTAGTTTAATTCTCCCATCGAGGTTGCTATTCATAAATGTCAGATATGCATAAGTGAATTTTAAGGTCATATTTGTTTTATTCAATTATGTTTTAAAATTCAGAAATTTTATTTTGTTATTATGCTTAATGTCAGTTCAATATGACATCATTCAATCCCCTAGCCAACATCCTAACCCAAAACAAGCTTGAGGGTCCTAACTATGTGGACTGGAAAAGGAATTTGGACGTTTTGCTTACTGCTGAAGAGTACAAGTTTGTGCTCAGTGAGGTGTGTCCTGAAAAACCGGTGAGGGTGCCTCTGAAGAGGTTACCAAGGCTTACCAGAAATGGGTTAAAGCTGATGAGATGACGCGATGTTACATTTTGGCATCTATGTTAAATGTTTTGCACCATCAACATTAAAGGATGGACATAGCTTATGACATCTTAGAGAATCTCAAGGTGATGTTTAGAGACCAGACTAGTGCAGCCAAGCATAATGCACTTAAGGAGATTCTTACTTCTAAAATGGAGGAAGGAACTCCTGTTCGACCCGGCCCCATGTCTTGAAGATGATAAGTCTTCTAAATGACATGGAGATTCTTGGTGCTGAGGTTGACAAGGCTACTCAGATTGAGATGGTCTTGAACACTCTGCTAGCCAGTTTTCAGCAGTTTCGTTTGAATTATAACATGAATAATTACTTTATCTAAGTTACTGAATGAGCTAGTAGCTGCTAAGACTATTATTAAGTAAGGGGCTGCACCTGTTGTGCTTAATGTTGAGCGAGGTTCTTCATCTGGCTAGAAAAGGGGTAAGAAGAAAAAGGCTCACAAGCTTAAGCCTAAAAAGAATGGTGCAGCTAATGGTGCAAAGGGTGCTGTGAAAAAGCCAAAAGGCAAGTATTTTCACTGGAAGCAGCAATGTCCAACCTGGATAGCCAAGAAAAAGCAAGGTACATCTCTTTTTTATTTATTGGTTGTTGAAACTTGTTTAGTGGTATTGACTACACTCTAATGGTGTTTGGTGGTATTGCAGGGGTTTCAAGTAACACGCCAGTTAAGTGAAGGAGAAATGGGCATTTTTCTGGGAGATGGCACCGAAGTTGCAGTTTTAGCTATAGGGAATGTTATTTTAAATTTTAAGAATAATAGAACATTGTTGTTAAGGGATGTTTTGTATATTCCTTCAATTAGAAGGAATTTAATTTCTGTTTCTAGTTTGAGTAAGAACGGATATTCAGTTTGTTTTAATGAATTTCATGATGATTCTGTTGTTATTAAATTTAGAAAACAAATCATTTGTTCTGGCTCATTAATGGATGATCTATTTATTCTTAAAGTTACACCTGAACTGCAACTTAATTATGAAGTAAATAATTTTGATGTCGTTGTACCATTAAAAAGGAAATGTCCTATTGAATTCAATCATACTTATCTTTGGCATCTAAGGCTTGGTCATATTAACTTAGATAGAATTTCTAGGTTGGTCAAAGATGAACCTTTAAGTTCATTGAAAGTGGAAGCACTACCAACCTGTGAATCCTGTCTGGAAGGTAAAATGACTAAGAAACCTTTTCCTTTAAAAGCTAATAGGGCCAATGATGTTTTAGAACTAATTCATTCTGATTTGTGTGGCCCTATGAGTGTCCAAGCTAGAGGTGGTTTTGAGTATTTTGTAACATTCACAGATGATTACTCAAGGTATGGATATATTTACCTATTGCGTCGTAAGTCTGAATGCTTTGAAAAATTCAAAGTATTTAAGGTAGAAACGGAGAAGAGACATGGAAAATATATCAAGTCACTAAGATCTGATCGTGGTGGCGAATACCTCTCTAAGGAATTCATTGCTTATTTATCAGAACAAGGAATTACTTCACAATTGTCTGCACCAGGTATGCCACAACAAAATGGTGTAGCAGAAAGGAGAAATAGGACGCTTATGGAAATGGTTAGATCAATGATGAGTTATTTAGATTTGCCAATTTCTTTCTGGGGATATGAAGTTGAAACAGCAGCATACATTCTGAATTTAGTTCCTTCTAAGTTAGTACCTTCGACTCCTACAAAACTATGGACTGGGCGTAAACCTAGTCTAAGACATGTTCGGATGTGGGGTTGCCCAGCCCATGTGCTTAAAGGGAAAGCAGACAAGTTGGAATCCAAATCAAAGTTATGTTTCTTTATTGGATATCCTAGAGGAACGAAAGGTGGTTTATTTTATAGTCCTAAGGATAAGAAGATCATTGTCAACACCAATGCACATTATCTTGAGGAGGACTATATTGTAAACCATATTCCCGAAAGCAAATTAGCCTTGTGTGAGTTGAGAGGAGAAAACATACCAGCTAGACTATTTCCAACAGAACATGATCCTAAACCATTCTTGGTTGGAGCTAACATTCCATTGCCTCATCGTAGTGGGAGAAATGTCAGTGGACTACAAGCTCACCATCTGCCCCAAGAGTCAGTTCCTAACATTCCATTACAGCCTGAAAGTAGTAGGAGTTATGTTGGGATTGACGTAGCAGATATTGATCCAAATCTACACGAACAAGAAGTAGGAGTCCCTGACTTTTCATTGCCTGTTGGTAATGATGGACATGTTGAGGCTCTCAACCATGACCAGGATGAGGTCCCACTAGTTATAGACTTGTCGGCCTTACAGCTGCAGCAAGATGTAGGTGTGGCTAAATAGCCTATAGTACTTCGTCGTAGTGGGAGAATAAGAAGACTACCGGTTCCATATACACTTTTAGGAGAAGCATTTGACAGAATCCCTGAAGAAGTGAATACTGAACTAGTATGTTACGACGATGCACCACAAGATAAAGATGCTGATAACTGGTTTATAGCTATGAAATTTGAGATGGAGTCCATGTACTCTAATCAAGTGTAGGAACTTGTAGAACCACCTGAAGGGGTTAAACCCATCGGATGTAAGTGAATCTATAAGAAAAAGACGAGTGTAGATGGTAAAGTACAAACTTATAAGGCGAGGCTTGTTGCGAAAGGGTATACTCAGAAAGAAGGGATCGATTATGAGGAAACTTTTTCACCGGTAGCCATGCTTAAGTCTATTAGAATTCTTCTATCCATTGCAACTCATTTAGATTATGAAATTTGGCAAATGGATATCAAGACAGCTTTCCTAAATGGAAGTCTTGATGAATGCATCTATATGAAGCAACCAGAGGGTTTCATTGCTAATGGCCAAGAACATTTGCTATGAAAATTGAATAGGTCCATTTATGGACTTAAACAAGCATCTAGGTCTTGGAATATTTGTTTTGACCAGTCAATCAAAACTTTTGGTTTTGATCAGTGTCACGATGAGTTTTGTGTGTATAAGAAGTGGAATGGTAAGAAGGTAGTGTTTTTGGTATTATATGTGGATGATATTCTGCTTATAGGAAATTGTGTAGGTATGTTAACTTCTGTCAAGGACTGGCTGTCTGAACGCTTTGATATGAAGGACTTGGGAGAAGCTGCTCATATTCTTGGGATCAAGCTTATGCGAGATCGCAAGAAAAGGATGATTGGCTTATCACAGGCACTTTATATTGATAGTATTCTTGCTCGTTTCAACATTTCTTCCTTTCAGACATGGAATTACTCTATCTAAGGATCAATGTCCTAAGACATCTGAAGAGATAGAGAGCATGAAGGCAGTTCCTTATGCTTCTGCAGTAGGAAGCCTCATGTATGCAATGTTGTGCACTAGACCTGATATCTGTTTTGTTGTTGGCATGGTTAGCAGATGTCAGTCTAACCCTGGGCGAGAACATTGGACTGCAGTCAAACATATAATCAAGTACTTAAAAAGAACTAGAGATTATATGTTGGTTTACCAGTCAGAAGACCTTGTACCCATAGGTTATACAGATTCAGACTTTCAGTCTGACAAGGACTCTCGAAAATCTACCTCAGGAAATATTTTTTTCCTGGGAGGTGGAGCCATAAGTTGGAGGAGTATTAAGCAAACTTGTGTTACGAACTCCACCATGGAAGCTGAATATGTGGAGGCCTCTGAGGTAGCCAAGGAAGCAGTATGGCTTAGGAACTTCCTAATGGATCTGGGTGTTCAATCGCCTATTACACTTTATTGTGACAATAATGGGGCGGTTGCAAACTCGAAGGAGCCACGGAACCATAAAAGGGGCAAAACACATTGAGCGGAAGTATCACTTGATACGAGACATAGTTCAAAGGGGTGATGTGGTGGTAATGAAGATTGCATCAGAAAAAAACCTGGCTGATCCTTTTACAAAGAGCTTACCAGCAAAGACTTTTGATAGTCATGTGGAAGGAATAGGAGTTAAAATAATAGATGCATGGTTATGAGTCAGCAAAGACTTTTGATAGTCATGTGGAAGGAATGGGAGTTAAAATAATAGATGCATGGTTATGAGTCTAAATGGGAGATTGATAGATATATACTATTAACCATGCAAATGTAATAGTTGGATGTTTTTCATTGAACAATTATTGAATTGTATTCAATTGGAGATTTGCATAATATGAATATGTGTTAGTGCATTTTGTATGTATCTAACTGGACCAAGTTGAGAATGGTTGTTTTATACTAACTATTAAAACATATTCTTGAGGACATTAGAAATAAGATTTATGTTCTTAATCTTGATTTGGTTAATATGAATAAATATACATTGTCTTGCGCTTTAATTCATTAAAGAGTGAGTTTCAATTATCAAGACAATAATACTCGGTGAATTGGGCAAAGGCAATTTGTATTTGTGAAATATTAATTAATGATGGAATTCATGTCTCGGTATAGAGAATGATGATGCACTTTAAGTAACCTTATAAGGTTTCATTGTGTAAACCCTGCAGGTGGATTTTTAATCCGTAACATGAAATAAGTTGAGCGACGATCTTAAAGATTAAAATTGTTATTTAAATAAATTGTCAGTAATTTATTTTATTTGACAAACATCTGTAATCTTAACATAGGGAACATAATTTATTATGTCGAGGAAAGTTAAAATTAATAAGAAATTCAATCATAAATTTTTAGTGGAATAATTTATGATTAATTATAATAAGAATATACTAGTCCTGTATAGATTCTTATTATAATTTTAGTCTTATTAATTTTTCCCTACGGTCCCTGTCGTGTCTTAATTGGTTGAACCACACGTGTGTTATTTGTAATTTAAATAAGCAACAGATTATTTTAAATTAGATAGAACAATTTGTTGATTTGAATTACAAACCGCAAGATTTATAAACAGTGTAATCTTAGCGGTTACTTCTTATGCGAAAAGGGGAGAGTTCTATATATATATATGCCTTTCTTCCTATCAAAGAGGTATCTATTTGGAAAACATAAAGAGAAAATAGAAACTCTTTGAAATCACATGATCTATGTTTTCTGCCTACCCAGAAACAAGGGTTACATAAACAATTAAGGTTACACGATAGAAGACTATAAGGATAAGAAGATTTGCGGAAAGAAGTTTTTGTGGAAAGAAGATCAGTTTGCGTTTCCATGTTTCAACAAGTTTATCTTGTTTCAATTCTTGTGATTGGTTTGCCTATATGTATATTTTTGATTCTGGGTTGCTTCCGCTGTGGATACTGTTGATTCCATCACTAGTTACCCTGAGAACCGAACTTGAAAATAGGCTAACCAATCCTATAGGTTCTTTAGGTTCAGGTTTGTGAAATTGTCGAACCTGACATTCAGGTTCAGGTTCAGGTTATTTATGAACGGATCAGAATACCCTACCATGAACACCCCTACTGCTTGTGTACCAGAGAACCAGCTTGAATATATCTTAAAGGCATCGAGATAGATGAATTTGGCATTGGCTAGAGCTTTGTTGAGCTTATCTACTAAGGGATGAAGTTTGCTGTTAAATATCTACAGATTGATGTTAACCTCATCCACATATGAAGATCCGTTCATGTCGGTCAATTTCCGAATGACCATTGGAGCGCAACCTAGAGGGCCAATTCCGATCAGGGCTATCTTCCTTGCTCCATGATCGTGCAATGTCTGGTTTTAGCAAACAACCACTAACGTTAGTAACTTATATATAAGTATTAAGGAATATAATCATTGGCTTGTTTTTCGTCTTCTCTTTGAGGAGTTTTTTCTCATTTGGTTGTCCCTATTTTTCTAGGGTGTTTTACATATCTTGTTTTGCTCTTCCCATGGAAGAAGATACCATTTCTACTGAGATGCAGAACCTTGCGATTGACGAGAATGACGACGACGGATTAGTTTATGGGGAGGAAGACCTTGTTGTTGAAGATAATAGAAACTTGGCTATTGTGGGTCGTTTCCTAACTGATAAGAATATTAACTTTTAGGCCATGAGACAAACCATGGCCTCGTTATTCCGACTGTTAATGGGAATGCAGGTGAGGGAGGTTGATGGTGGCCGGTATTTATTTCAGTTCTTCCATGAGGTGGACGTCCATCGTATTCTTGATATAAGTCCTTGGACTTTCGATAATCAGATTCTGTTAATGGCTCGTTTTGCTGATTATCCATCACCATTGGATGTTCCTTTATTTGATTTTCCCATCTGGGTTCAGATTAAGGGGCTGAGGTCTGGTTTCAGGCAGGATCGTATTCTCACTGACATTGGCAATAA
>JAOSBN010078051.1:0-12674 GCA_027563595.1 Erythroxylum suave | reverse complement strand
GAAATAATTGTGCATCTTTGAAATTGCATGATGCTTTGTGATTTTGTTATGACATTTGGAATTGAAGGAAAAGAAGAGAAAACATGAAATATAAGAAAATAGAAAAATAAAAGAAGCACGAGACTGCAAATTGTGATTGCGTAAATAGAGCATAAGAATATAAAAATGCATCGAAATAAATATGTACTTTTGTTTGGGCGAGAGTGGAACTGTTTCGTTAATCACGTGCACATTGACGTAAAGCCTTCTTCCGGCTGCCCGCTTATGGCCCACGAGATCCGAAAATGGCCTCGCTTTGTTCACGAAGTAAACTTCGATTTCTCTCTTTTGTTCATGGAACCCTCGAGCCAATTGTGTGTGCATTTACATTTGACATGTTAATTGATACTTTGTTGTGAAATTACATTAAATATGATCTTTGTGATTGTGTAATGAGATTGAATTTTGAATGCATATATATATATATATATATGTTTGGTGGTGGGGCTTATTGTCAATGGCTATAAATGTTTTAGCCGCTGAGCTGTGTAGCTCAACTCCCAAATTTTCCCTCCTCAGGTGCAAATCAAAAGTGACCCTTGCAAAGCATTAGGACTCCAAGATAGATATAAGATTTTTGTACTAAGTTAGTGATTTTGGATAGCTTTATAAGCATGTCAAACATGAGCATCTTTTGTACTTGGTTTTAAGTTTTGATGTATATTGGCATGTAATAAACTCTCACTATGTTAAAATGGGACATTGAAAATAAATTCCTTTCTATGTATGATTGTGTAAATTTAAAGATTTGGGAAAAAGAATTGTATATGTGCATAATCTTAATTGTGGAATTGCCAATGGTTGTTAGTCTCAGAGTAGTATATTAGAATTAGAGAGATCATGTTCTGTATTCAAAGGAAAAACATAAAGGAAGAGTATCGTCTGTGATGACGTCATCCATAGATGTAAAGGAACAACCTAGACAAAAGGAATCGTTTGTGATGACGTTGTGTACAGACGCAAATGAAAGACAGACGTGATAAACATAGACGGCACATCTGCACATAGACGACACGCCAGCACATAGATGACACGTTAGAACACAAACGCAAGAAAGACAGACACAAGGAATTGTCTGTGTTACGCGCAATAAAAAGATAGACGATAAGGGAGGTCAAAACAGACGATAAAAGTCAACCCCAGACGATAAACAAAAGACAAACGATGGACGAAAGATAGACGATAAAGGTTAACACAACTGATGGAAAGTCAAACATAGATGATAAACAGAATGTAGAAGAAGAAGTTCTGAAGTCATGCTGACTAACTCAAAGCATGTATATACGCAAATTATGGACTCATCAACACTTTTCAGTGACATAATTGGGCTTGAATAGAGATGGACCAAAAAAGGGGTCAGTTACGAATTCAAGTGGGTGTGTAAAAATTGTTGGATCTTCGAAATGAGATATGATCATCGAGCTCCGAAAACAGGATGTGACGTCTCTTGTCTACCTAGTTGTGTTTGATATTGAGATGATACTTGATCACCAAATTGACCATTTCCATTAACTTACTCTTTGCACTAACTAAGATGCATTCAACAAGGTTTTAGGAAATGGAATTCATTGATTAAAACCTTGGACTTAAAGAGTTTTTTATGGTTTATCATTTGGAAACTTAATGATTTTTACTCCCACTAAGATTTATTTTGAACCATGATAGCCAAAGCTCATTTTTCAAGAGGATTTTATCTTATTTGATCATTGTTTTAACTTTCAATTTCTTATTCCCAAAAATCCAAAAATATCATTTTACACATTTTCTTTTCAATTAGTTTAATTTTGTTAGTTCTTCAAAGAACGAAACCCCCCCTCCTAACCAATTTAGTCGCATTTCATGACATTTAGGTTAGATTAGATCCATTGCATTAGTTCCAATTATGTGAGATGACCAGATAACATCCTATATTGCAATCCTTGGAATTCAATTTTTGATTCGACCTCTAAGGGTAAAACCAAAAGACAAAGTGGATCAAATGGCTCTATTGCCAGTGAACCAAGTAATTGGTTTTCTTTAAGTTAGTTGCTGTCATTTTTTATTTCTCATTGAGTTAGGTTCCTTTGCTTTTAAGTTCCCTTTTTACGTAGTTTAGTTTCGTATTTGTAAATTGTATAGGATTTTTATTTTCCTTTGCATAGTTTTAAAAATTTTGAAAACACAAACACAAGCATACATACTTTCATACATACTTTCACATATCATACACTTGCACTCATCACATCTCATCTTTTATTTGACTTTATGTGCTTGCGAGTAAATTTTGTCACCATTTTATTTATCTTTGAATTGTTCTTATGTATACCCCAGAAAGCAAAACTCCAACCCTTTTATCCTAAAACTGAGAGACGTTTAAGAAAAATTAAAAAAAAAGAATCAAAAAAGAGAGAAGTAAGGAGTTTGTTAAAGAAGAATCGAGTGAGCAAGATAGTGAGAGCGACCTTGTGGAAGGAGTGAATATGGCCGAGAACCCAGTTTTTACCTAAAACCCTAACTTTTATGTTAACCAATATATGAATGGTGATAATAGAGGTAATGGGGAGCATGAAAGAGTAGGTGAAAATAATAGGAATCAAAGAGGAAGAACTATTAGGGAAGCAACAACTTCTGATGTGAATTATGATCCATTTACTACTACTTGTCCTAATTTTGATGTTAATTTTGAAGTGAAGGGATTACTTATTAATTCTCTTCCTAAATTTCATGGCTTGATAAGAGAGGATCCATATATGCATTTGCAATCCTTGTCTATGATTTGTCAGAGTATGAAACTAGTGGGAGCTTTACTTGATCAAGTGCTATGGAAGGTTTTTCACCTATATCTAGAAGGAAAAGCAAGAGAGTGGTACATGAGTCTTCCAAGGCATGTAGCGAATGCCTACCATAGCTAGGCCAACCTGAGGAAGGCTTTCTTGGAAAAGTACTTTCCAGCTCCCTCACTTCATTGAGGAGGAAGGAGATTTACACGGCACGCAAGGATTATGATGAATCTTTTTATGACTACTGGAGCCGCTTCCAAGATTTATTATCTAGATGCCCCCATCATCAAATACCGAATGAACAGTTAGTGCAATGATTCTATGACGGATTGAAAAGTCAAGATAAAGGTATGTTAGATGCAGCATAGGGAGGTTCATTTATTGATCTTTCAGCTTTGGAAGCATGGGATTTGATCAAGAAGATGGCTCAGAATCATTAACAGTACAGTGTGAGAGACACCTGAGAAATGCATGAGTTGGGTACCACAGCAGCCCACTTTGACAGAATGGAGAGTTTAGAGTCAAAGGTTGACTCTTTAGAGAGCAGAGTGACATCACAATTATGCTTCATCATTTCCGAGCTGAAGAATATGAATGTGCATCGACTGACCTCTTCTATGGATTTCACAGCACCTAGCAGTGATACTTGTAGCTCGGTGATGCATATATCCAGTGTTTTCCCTAGTAGGTTTGAAGAAGTGTCTGCAGTGTATCTGGGATGATGGAATAAGAAATGGGACACCTATTTCAACACTTATAACGAGGGATGGAAGGCCAACCTAAAGTTTAGTTGAAGGAATGAAGAAGGACCAGTTTAAAACAGATTTCAATAAGGGGGAGGAGCTGGTACTTCCATTAACTAGTTCCCCAACCAACACCAACTCATGATTGTCCCACCTAAGGAGGATACTAATCAACTACTAAAAAATAGATGACTTTGATGAAGGAAGAGTGGACTTCAACTAATAATCAATTCAATGCCATTGCTTCTCTGATTCGGCAAGATTCTTCAAAGAATGTTGCTCAATTCAATGCCTTAGAAAAAAGAATGGAACAATGGGAGGCAAAAGCGGAGAACATCAACTCTTTTGTCACTTAATTGTCAAACAACATGAGTGAGAACCAAGCAAGAAGTTATGGGAGCATTCCTTCAAATACTATGATGAACCCAAAAAGTTTAAATGCAATTGCTCTCTGAAGTGGGAAACAAGTAAGGTTTAATCATTAAGAGGACGAAGAATGTAATGAGGAGATTGATAGTGGAGAATTGCCTTTACCCAAGAACAACATCAAGGATTTCGAAAGCTCCAAAGAAAAAGCACTTTTGAATGAAAGGAAATCTGAATTAAAGAACAAAGGAGCCACTTTAGAAGGTTCCAAAGAAAAAGCACCAACACATGAGCATGGGGAATCAAGCAAGCATGAAGCCCAAGGTAAGGAGGTAAACCTTCAAGACCTAACTTTTCCTAATTCACATTTATTGAGCAAGCACATGACTTACATTAAACATGAGAAAGATGTTATTGATTTGTTTGGAAAAGTGAAAGTCAACGTCCCTTTGCTAGACTTAGTGAAAGGGGTTCCAGCGTATGCCAAATATCTTAAGGACTTGTGCACAAACAAAAGGAAGTTTAGGCCTAATGAGAGAGTCCAAGTGAGCTCGAATGCGTTAGCTCTCTTTAAACCCCAAATACCTGTCAAGTGTCAAGACCTTAGATCTATCACCATCCCTTGCATAATAGGAAACGTTACAATAGGAAGGGCCTTATTAGATCTAGGGGTGGCAATCAATGTGATGTCTAAGTGTGTTTATCAATCATTAGGAGTTAAGAGTCTAAATCCCACATCTGTCGTGTTACAACTGGCTAATAGATCTTTTAAGCATTCAGTGGGGATTATAGAGGACATTTTGGTCCAGGTTAAGGGTTTGGTTTTTCCTGCTGATTTTTATGTGCTTGATATGTCTTTTGAAGCTATGTAGGATACGTCTTTGATTTTTAGGTTACCCTTCTTAAGGACTACTAGTACTATGATTAGCATGAAAGAAGGTAAGATCACTACGGGTTTCGGGGACAGGTAAACTTTAATATGTATGAAGCTATGAAACACCCTAATGAGGACTATTCACTCCTAGGAGTGAACATACTCGACAATGTTGTTGATGATGCATGCGCTAAGTTTAAACTCCCAATGAACCCATTAACTAAAGATTCCTCAGAGGAAATATTTTTTTGCTAATGTTTCAGGTGAACTACGGAGTGTGGATGTTAGCACAGAAGTAGGAATTGGTCAAGGTCCTTCACCATAGCATGGTTATGAGTCAAACATCCCCCAGGAGTTGAAAGATCCACAGTAAGCAACAGGTTGTTTCTCTCCCTTCATTTACAACGTACTTCTGCTTTATCATTGAAGATGACATTGTTATGTATGAGTACGTTGACTAAGTGTATGGGAGAAACTACTTCAGTAGGATTAGGTTTAGTTTCTAGTAGGACCTAGGATCAGTTGTTTTATTTCAATAATTCATCTTCCTTTTGAATTCTATGATTTACTAGATACGTGACACATTTTCTACGATAGAGGAGATAGGTGTAGATGATGAATTGCATGTCCATTAATTGATGATTATGGAGTTACGTATGAGCTGAGTATCTAGTTAGAAAATTTTTTTGTCTCTCTGGAAAGCTTCGATGCGGTGTAGCACCTTTCACCGCGGCGAACGCTTTTCGCCGAGGTGAACACCATAGTCTTCGTCACGACTATGATAATTCTTTTTCCATGGCGAACGACCTTCTAGCATCAACCCTCCAAGGGGCATTTCCCTTTGTACCCTTGATAATCTTCTTACCTTTCAGCTGCCCTCCTTCTTTTTCTTCATTTCCTTCCCCCTAATTCTAAACTTAACGCCCTCTTCTCCCTCTTTCAGTTTCATCTTTCTCACTCAATTTCACTGCTGCGATTCCCTTATAACATCACCGTGTTCTCATCCTCCTTCAGCTGTTTTGTGTTCATAGTTGGTGTCTTCGTCTCCTCCCCTTTTCATAAGTTTTCTCTCTTTGTTTCGTTTTTTCTTCGCTTAGTTACCAACTTTAGGGTTCATTTACCGCCGTGAGGAAACCAATGTTTTTGCTGCGGCGTGGTGAGACTGATAGTCTTCGCCGCAGTGAGGAATCCATTCTTCACCGCTGCATGAAGAGTGCAGTCTTTGCCAAGGCAAAAGAGCAATTTCGCTACGGCGAGTGCAATCTTCACCACGGCCTGCTTTTAGATTTTGATTTTTAGTGACTTGTGTTTATTCCTTATGTTTATTTTTACTTGTTTTCTGCAGGATTATGCCTTGAACTAAGAACGCTAGCCGTCACTCCACCCCTACCCCTTCTAGCCCCTCCGGTTCCTCCCATCATTCAGATTCCACCCAATCCTCCCTTCCATCCACATCATCCGGCCCCTTCCATTCCTCCCCTCACTCTGATCCTCCCACTGACTCCGAATATTCGGACCTAGCCATAAAAGTAGACGCTAGGCCTTTCTATAGGGAGCGACCCTTGCCCTTGACTCCTTATAACCATCCTTTTGTATATAAACTGGTCTAATCCAGCTCACGGGCTTAGTCCAACCTCAGGACCAAGGCAGGGACAAATTTTTCTGCCACTTCTACACCTATGCCCTCTTCCACATTACCCTAGCCATTAATTTCGATGGTGGAACAGTTCCTTCTCCCTTTACCACCGCTGCCATCCGCACACACTACAATCTTCCTCAGCTCCTCTGCTGCCATTAAGACCAACTCATCCACCATTATCCCTAGGATAATGTCATTCATGAAATCGGAATGCTTGAGGTAGCGTTAGTAAGTGCAGGGTTGATGTCATTCATACCCTTTGTCCTGAGGGTACAGAATGAAATTAACCCTACACTTACTAACACTACCTCAAGCATTCTGATCTCCACCCTGAAGCTCGTCCTTGGGCTCATCTTGTAACCAACATCATCCTTCCCACCTCCCACCTCGCCTACGTCACAAAACAGCAGGCCTTATACTTATACCTTCTTATGGTTAGCCGCCCGGTCGATATAGCCAATGCCATTGCCGCTACCCTGCTCGATTCTATCGTGAATTCCAAGCTTACCAACTTTGTCATCTTCTAACACCTCATCATCGACATATTCTGCGTCCATAATGTCCCGAAATACCCTAATGATAGCTACTTTGACCTAACCTTGCTGTTTTGGTATGTCCGGCTCAAACAGTCTCACCTTCCACCTCTTCCACAACCCACCCCACTTTTTACCCCTTCCACCTCCTTTCCTGTTGTTGCTGCCACCCATACTGAGGCCTTGCCTAGTGCCGACGATCATCTATCTTCGGTGTCACCTACGCCCATCACTCTGCAGTCCCTAGCTGGCTAGATAGAGGGTTTATCTACTGACCTGGCTACCCTCCATGATACTATTCATCAGGCCATAACCCAACAGGAGCCAAATCGGAGATATCGGCAACGGACGGAATCATTGCTTGCCCAGCACCTACATTTTCTACTTCCTTCAGATGAAAATGACCCATTTCTTAGTGCTGGCTTGTCGGGAGCAGCTCCTGCTGAAGCTGGGGATGATCCCCTGGTGACCTAGGTCGAGATTTTTTCTTGTATTTTTTTTAATTTATTTATCAGATGCTTAGTTCATTTGTAATGTCCAACTTTTTGCACATCATTTGTATCTGCTTCATTTTGTTATTTCCACTTGCTGTTATTGCGCCTTTCCTTTTCACTTCTTTTATTTCTATCCATTGTTCTTGTGCTTTGCTTACTTCACATTGAGGATAATATGATGTTTAAGTGTGGGGGAGGTTTTCCTATCTTACAACTCTTGTTTGTGCTTTATTTTGGCCATTTAAATGTTTATGTTAGTGAATATTGTGAAAATTTTCAAAAACTTGGTGATTTTAGCAAAACTGATGATCTTCGCCGCGGCGAACATTGGTCTCGCCATGGCGCAATTAATTTTTTATGACTTCACCACGGTTAACTCATTCTTCACCGTGGCATGAGTATGATTTTTTCCGCGGCAAGCGCAATATTTTTAAAAGAAGTGATATTTTTATAATTTTGTCTCCATTCAATAATTCTCCCCAATTAGATTCTTGTCACTCTTGTATCTCAAATCTTTTATAAGTTTCAAAGTGATTCTTGAGTTCTTAAAAATACGTCCCATTCTTTGAATGATAGTTAGTTTTTGGCTAATTTCATTTCAATGTTTTCAACACAAAGTAAGTGAAAGTATGTTGATAAAGTAGCATATTGTGTTTTTAAAACTTGAGATTGTTCACTGAGATATTAACCTTGTTGGAAGGATATTTGGACCTGAATTTTCCAATTTTTTTGTGAATCTACATGTTTCATATCTCTTTATAACTTGTTTCAATTCTTAATCAAGGCTTTATGAACTAGAATTTTGTTAATAGGATAGAGGCATCCTTTCACAACCCTTTGACCCAAACACCATCATATAAACACCTATCCATTGCTAGCCCCTTGGGCCATAATTTATGAGCACATGCACTCATCTTTATATGGTGTCAATAATTTACTTTGTATTTTCTTTTAGTTATTTCATCCTTATATGGTCTTAATAGTTATTTTGTATCTTCTATTATTTATTTCATGAAATTGTAAATATAAAAAAAGCTAAAAAAAATGCATATGTGTATATATATGTTCTTATGAACATTTAAAAAAAGAAAGAAAAAGAAAAAGAAAAAAATATGGTCAATTATGTAAATATGGTTTTACTATTGACATTTATTTCATAAATGTGGTGCATGTGCTCATACTTGTTTTTCTTATTTCCTCTATTCCATCCATGTCATCTAGCCTTCTGTGTATTGCAACCTTGAAAAGTCCTCTTGATTTTTGAAATCGTAGTTCTTGTAGTGGATAGGTAGAATTATTATAAGCTTATGGTAGAGAATGGACTAAGCAGATTTTTAGAGCGAAATTATCCCAAAACAAGTGAGGTGATAGTAAACACCTTATCTTGAGTGAAATCTCTTTTGCTTAATCTCTCAGATTAATTGCTTATAGTGTTTATTTTCTTAGCATTCTTTCAGTCTGTTTGGATTGATTTTTGACAAAGTGATTTTTTCCAATTTCCTACTTTTATTTTAAGCATGGTCATAATTTTTCTTTTGCACTTACGTCTCTTTGACTCTTATAAACTTTGTCCAACAGTACAAAGGTCTAAGTGTGGGGGAATTTGATTGAGCTCAAGATTATAACATAAATTGGTGACATTTTCATGGCCTTTGCTATGCTTTTTGACTCCTATCTCTGACTTTTGTGCTTAAATTGATTCTTGAGTTTGTGCTTTTATTTTATGTAGTTTGAAGGTGAAAGGTGCTACAAATTAATATTAAATGTACCAATTAATTTTCTGAGAACAATTGATACTACAAACTACCATTTTTTATTGTAGGAGACTCGAGGAAAAGGAAGTCAAAAATAAGACATGGAATGAAAGAAGGCTAAAGTGAAGCCAACGCAACAGGAAGTTCGCCACGGTGACACGAAGAAACTTTTGGGGAAAGTTCGCCACGAGGAAGATTAATTCTTTTGCCGCGGCGAATGATCCAGCGAAGAACAAAACCTTTTGGGAAAAGTTCGTCTTGACAAAAATCATTTGTCGCCGTGGTAAACCTTCGAAAACTCAGACTATTTTTGGAAAAATCACACACTGTGCGACCCGACCCAGCATCATTTATTTTAGCCGTCACATCACCAAATAGAGAAGAGACGACAAAAAACAAAAGAGAAGAAAAGTTCATTAATTCCCGATACCCCTTTCCACTTCACCACCGTCATCCATCATTTTCTTTCCATTTTATCTGTTGCCGTTTTCATTATCTGTTGCTGCTACCATGGATGCTCTTGGTGGGGTTCCAGTTGTGTGTTCTCCCAAAGCAATGCTTTGCTAAGCACCAGTTCCTCTTGAAGATGTAACAATGACTTGAGTTCAATGGGCTTCAATGGGGAGTAGTTTCTTTTTATTCAACTACATTGTTGTGAACTCCTGAGTTAGGATTTATGCTTTGTAGTTAGATTTTCTTGATTATAGTTTAATCAAGCGTTGAACAATGAAATGTGTCATTGGGTTTGTTGATGTAGAACTTGGAGCTTAAATATATGAAGTCTCATATATGTCATTTTGTAATTTTTTTAATTCTCTCTTGTCTACCTAGTTGTGTTTGATATTAGGATGAGATGATACTTGATCACCAAATTGACCATTTGCATTAACCTAATCTTTTCACTCACTAAGATGCATTCAACATGGTTTTAAGAAATGGAGTTCATTGATTAAAACCTTGGACTTAAAGAGTTCTTTAAGGTTTATCGTTTGGAAACTTAGTGATTTTTACTCCCATAAAGAATTATTTTGAACCATGATAGCCAAAACTCATTTTTGAAGAGGATTTTATCATATTTGATTATTGTTTTAACTTTCGATTTCTTATTCCCAAAAATCCAAAAATATCTTTTTACACATTTTCTTTTCAATTAGTTTAATTTTGTTAGTTCTTCAAAGAACCAAACCCCCCCCTTCCTAACCAATTTAATTGCATTTCATGACATTTAGGCTACATTACGTCCATTGCATTTGGTTCCAATTAAGTGAGACGACCCAAGGTTACATCCTATATTACAATCCTTGGAATTCAATTTTTGATTCGATGTCCAAGGGTAAAACCAAAAGTAGAGTTTTTCAGGTATTAGAGAATTTCTTTTTATAAACACTTTTGAAAAGTTACCATTTGTAACGTCTTTGACTAATCCACAAGTAATCATAACATTGATACTACCGAGTGAAAGCTTCCGTTAATATTCATTCTTAAGAACTTGCGACTTTTCTGCTTCATTAGGGCGTATCATTTGGGTCATGGAGCTTCAAACGAATGGTCATTTAACATTATCATATTCAGATTTCATCTAATTTCCTCGAATCTGTCTTTACTTAAGGGTTTGGTGAAGATATCTGCCCATTGTTGATTCGTCTAAACAAATTGTAGATTGATGATTCCTCTCTATACATAGTCTCTTATAAAATGATGTCTAACTTCAATATGCCTTGTCGTTGAGTGTTGAATTGGATTCTTTGAGAGATTGATAGCGCTTGTGTTATCACAGAAGATTGGAATTTGATCTTCTTGGATAGAATAATCTTCTAACTGATACTTTATCCATCATATTCAGCCTCTGCAGTAGAGAGAGCAATTGAACATTACCTTTTTCTTGACCACAAAATTAGATTATGACCAAGAAAGTGACAACCTCTACTTGTACTCTTTCCATCAATCCTGTCTCTAGCATAATTAGCATTATAGTAGGCAATTAACCTGAAATCTTTACCTTTCTCATACATTAAACGAAGATTAGTAGAAGCTGTCAAGTATCTAAATATTCTTCTAACAACAATATAATGAGATTCTCCAGAATCTGCTTGAAATATTACATATTAACAAGCACTAAACATAATATCAGGTTTGCTTATAGTTAGGTAAAGCAAAGAACTAATGATTCCTCTAAAAAGAGTTTGATAAATTTTTTTACCAGCTTCTTCCTTAGATAAGACAATTGAAGGATGCATAGGAGTTGACATTGGTTTAACATTTTCCACTTTATATTTGTCTAACAATTCTTTGATACACTTTCGTTGATAGATAAAAATCTTCTCTTCAGTTTGTTTAATATGTAAACCAAGAAAGAACTTTAATTCACCCTTCATACTCATTTCAAATTGACTTTTCATAAAAAAACTCAAATTTTGAATATAACATTTTGGAAGTTGCACCAAAAATGATATCATCCACAAATATTTGCATAATAATAAAATCATTTTTAATACTTTTCCAAAATAAAGTTTTATCAACTTGACCTCTAATAAAGTCATTTTTAATAAAAATGAACAAAGACGATCATATCATGAAAGATGTGCTTGTTTAAATAGATACAAAGCTTTATGAAGTTTATACACATGATCTTGTTTATCAATGACTTCAAAACCAGAGGTTGTTTAACATAAACTTCTTTATCCATAAAACCATTCAAAAAAGCACTTTTCACATCCATTTGAAACAATTTTATATCATAAAAAGCAACATATGCAAGTGTGATCCTAATAGCTTCTACTATAGCTACAGGAGCATATGTTTCATTATAATGTATTCCTTCCTGTTGAGTGTAGCCTTGAGCTACTAATCTAGCTTTGTTATGGGATAGCTTTCCTGGTTCATCTAGTTTATTCTTGAATACCCATCTAGTTCTTATGATAGATTTATTGGATGGTTTAGGTAGCAGAGACCAGACTTTATTCCTAGTAAATTGATTTAACTCCTCTTGCATAACTAAAATCCAAGCTTTATCTTGAAGGGCTTCATCAATTTTCTTAGGTTCTAATTCAAAAACAAAAGCTACATTGGCCTCTCCTCTAAACTTAGATCTAGTTCTCTCTCCTTCTGATGTTTCTTCTATAATCAGGTTTTCTGGGTGAGAAGATTTATATCTCCAGTATTTTCTTAAACTAATAATTTTAGAAATATCTACTACTTTATCAGAAGGATCGTCTGATGGTGAATTGTCTTGGTTACTAGTTAACAGACCAGATAGAGTTTCGTTCTCAGAATCGTCTCTCCTATTTAGAAGAGAATCGTCATCAAATTTTACATTAATAGATTCTTCAATAGATTTAGAAACAAGATTATAAACTCTATAAGCTTTATAACTAATAGAATAACCTAGAAAAACTTCTGAATTGATCTTAGAATTGAATTTATCCAAATTTTCTTTTGTATTCAAAATAGTGCATTTGCAACCAAAAGGATGA
>JAOSBN010078040.1:0-12674 GCA_027563595.1 Erythroxylum suave | reverse complement strand
ATTAAATGTAACGTTTTATCATTAAATATAATGAAAATATAAATTTAAAAAAATTAATGAAAACCATTACCGACGGAGAAGCGAATTTCTGTCGGTATAATGTCATCGTATATAAAATTTCCGTCAGTAAGCTTGAAGCCAATTTATCGACGGTAGGTCGATGCTCGTCAGTAACTTTGTAGACGGAAAGAAATATTCAGTCGCGAATTTACGGACAGAAATTGATCTGACCGTCGGTAAACAGTACCGACGGTAAGTGTCATTCCGTCGGTAAATTTAGCGATGCTAGCCTAATTTCCATCGGTAAAGTTAGCTACAGCCGAATCAACGATGTTTTCACACTATCGGTATATTCCGTCGGTAACCTTAATACCGACGGAATATTTGGTTATTCCGTCGATATTTTCCGTCGCTAAACTGCAATTTTCTTATAGTGAAACTTAAGAAGCATGAACTATGATTAAGTTATCAAATATATATAAATGCATTTGAATTTGCTTATGTGGGCAAGAGAGGAACCCGTTTCGTTAGTCATGTGCGCGATAACCTATAGCCTTCTCCCGAATGCCCGCTTGAGGCCACAAGATCCTGAGAAATCGGACTCGTTTCGTTTCAAGGTGTAAACTTCGATTTCTCCGTTTCGTTCCACGAAACTCTCGAGCCATTATGTTTGTGCATTGCATCTTGACTTGTTGAGTATAAAGCATGATTGGGTTTCATGGTTTGATTATAGATTGATCTTGTAATCTGATTTGTGAGTTGAAGTATGCCATGTATATGTAAAATTGTCATATTTAGAATGTGATTGTTGTGAACTGTTAAAGTTTAATATAATACTATATATATATGTGTGTGTGTGTGTGTCTGTGTGTGCTAGAATTGTGTGTGGTTCATTATCACTGGCTATAAACATATTAGCCACTGAGCGTCTCGGCTCACCCCATAAATTTTTATTCCTTAGGTGAAGAATCAATAGATCATTATTGAGCCTTGCAAAGTTTTTGTAATCTCCAAGAATTTCAGACTTTTTGTAACTAAGTTAGTGAGAATCATTTTGGGTGACCTTAGAAGCATGTTAGCATAATCATTTCTAATTGTATTTTTTAATTATGATGTTGATATGGTATTCTGATATGAAGTATAAAGATGTGTATCAACTTGGTTGTCGCAAATTGACATTGAAAGTTGCAAAATTTCTCTGATATATGTATGTATAGATACATATGCACATTTTCTCTTCTGTTAAGTTGGCTTTGTGTTGAATGTTGGGAGACCTTTAGATAGACTTGTTTGAAGTAGATTGGTTAATAAAGGAGTTTCGTATGTATGGAATTGAAAGTTGGTTTAGGTCTTTTGGAAATTGCATTAGAAATGTATGTGGACCGATAAATGAAAACAGAGAAGATGATAAAATGTGAACTGAAACTTCCAGGAATAAACTGCATTAATATAGGCAGAATTAAGCTAAGTAGTCTTCATAAAAGTTGTAGATTATTCTTTTAGCTTTCTAATGGTATAAAGATTAAAAATTTTGGACTTCAGATGCAAACGTTATGGCCTGTATAATATAACATTATTGGTATTAGTAGCACAAATTTTTTACTGAAAAGGTAAACTTTACTTAAACGATTAAGCTGTATCGATACAGGCTGAATTAGACAAAAATTCTTTATGACATTGTAGATCTTTTTCCTAGCTTTCCAACGATATAAAGTTTGAAATTTTTGGACTTCTAGATTGAAAGTTATGTTGTTTGGAAGTGAGGGTATTCAACTGGGAAGTCGCGATCGCGACAATCCCTGAATTTTTCAAAAGTCATGATCGTGACACAGTACGATCACGACTCCCCTCGTTTTCGTTCTACCGTTCACCAACTGTCGCGATCGTGCTTGCGATGCCTCTTTCTTACAGGCGTGAGAGATGAAACTCATACCCATGACTTTTTCCTCTCCAAGCCATTAAATTAAATTAAATTCCCTCTTCGTTCTTATTTGTCACAGGCGTGACAGTCTCTTTTGAGTTTTGAAGGTCCATTCCTTCTCTTTTGAGATTTGAAAGTCCATTCCTTAATGAAATTGCAAATTAATCACTTAACACCCAAATCCATTTATTCTTTGTTTACTTTTTGGCTATGACATTTTTATTAAATTGTTGGGTATTGTTTTTACTTCCCCTATGAATTTTTATTTATTTAATATAATTATTAATTATCCATTTTTTATTAACTATTATTTTATTTTATTATTATTAGTTCCATTTATTTTAATTGTTGTGTATTTATTTTGCTTCCGTCAAGGAATAAGAATATTATTTATTTCTTTTATTTTTATATTATCTATTATTTACTTATTTTATTATTAATTAATTGTTTACATAATTTCTTATAAATTAATTTTATGTCTAAAATCATTCTATGACATTTTAATTACTATTTGCTTATATCAGAAAAGTCCCACCATAAATTTTCCTTGTCTAGACTTTAATTAAATTAAATGTTATATTTTATTTTATTGATAAGTTCCCAAATCTATTTGTCATTAATTCCAATAAATCCCAATGGTGGCACATAGTCGGCATAAAAGCCATATCGAGACCCGAGGCCAAAATCTTTAGTATCAGAGCCCACAGTTTCTAAGGATTTATAGGCTTCGGATGTGTTATGTTATGAATTATTATGCTATGTGATTAATTGTTATTGTGTTAAATTGATTGATTGCATTAAGTGACATGCATATCATGCATACATTTAGGACATAACATGTAAAATAAAATGTAAGCTAAATGTTAGTGTTTTATTGAATGAGTAAAATGCCACCTCGTCGAAGGACACTTCGAGGAATTTGCTAGGATCTGCTGCACCTAATTCTCCATCGAGAGAGGAGGGTGTTGATGAGTCCAGAGCCTCAGCGATTACTGAGGCAATGATAGGGCAGGATAGCGAGCACTTTCCACCTCAAATGCTCGAGTCATCCCTCCTTCAAACACAAGTACCTAACCCATTCGATCCCAGAATGTTTCAAGCTTTTGTACAAGCAATGGGACAGATGCCATCTGTATCTATTCCAACCTCATCCAAGAAAGGAAGACAATTTGATAAGTTGAGGAAGTTTGGCACCGTGGAATTCTATGGAACAACTATGAGGAAGCTGAGAGTTGGTTGAGGAAGACAGAAAGAATATTGAAGTAGATGGATTGTGAAGAGGAAGAAAAGATTGTGTACGCCGCAAACTTGCTATGGGGAGATGCCCTACACTGGTGGGAAAGCATATCTGAGAGCTAGTTAAAGCCGCCGGTATTGACATGGGCCGATTTTTAAGTTGCCTATAAGAAGAAATATCTGTCTGAGGTATACATCCAACAAAAGCAGAGGGAGTTTTTGAGTCTCACTTAGAGGGAGATGACGGTAAGTGAGTACGAACGCAGGTTTACTCAGTTATGTCGAAGATTTGAAGTAGGTTTGCATTTAGCCATTAGAGAGAAAGTAGTCGTGCAAAATTTTTGCGACTTTCAACAATTGGTAGAAGTTGCATTAAGAATGGAGAATATTGAAAACATACAGAGCGCAGTGAATAAAAAGAAAAAGGGAAGAGAACAACTAAGCAGGGGAAGTAGTATGCCTGTGCTAGGAAGGAGTACCAAGACTTTCTCTACACCATCTGAAGTTTGAAGTCGTGGCTCGGTTAGACCTCGATCGATGGAAACTATGTCCCTGCAAGCCTCGACTATTGGAGGAGGCAGAAGAGGAGAGGAGAATAAGCCATCCTATCCAAAATGTGACCACTGTGGAAAATTTCATAAAGGGGAATGTTATCGACTCATTGGAGTTTGCTTTAATTATGGAGAGAGAGGGAATATGGCCAGGGAGTATCCAAAATATGCTAGACAAGCGAGAACTCAGAGGCAAGAATCAAAGAAGGTTGAGACTGAGTCTGTAACTGAAGTGGGCATTTTTGGTACAGTTAAGAAGGTAAATATACCAGGAAGACAGAAGGGGCAAGCACCAGTTAGAGTATTTGCAATGACTAGGGAGGAAGCAGAAGCAGATCCAGAAGTTGTGACTGGTACTGTTAAATTATTTCTTGATGATGTTATTGTTTTGATTGATCCGGGGTCTACTCACTCTTTTATTTCTACAAATATGATTTTGCATGATAGAAGTTTAAGTCCTTTAGATGGTCTCTTGATGGTTAGCACCCCGATAGGCCAGTATGTTATTATTAGTCATGTTTATAGGGAGTGTGAAGTAGGTATTGGTGAGGCAAAATTAGTAGTGGATTTAATGCCATTGGAGATGAAGGGATTGGATGTGATTTTGGGCATGGACACTTTAGAAAAATATAGTTACTTTGAATTGTAGACAGAAGATGGTGGTGTTTGTGCTAGATAAGGGTGAAAAGGTAATGTTTGTAGGAGACAGAAAGGCAAACTCACCTAAATTTATTTCGGCTCTAGAAGCAGAGAAAATGATGAAGAAGGGGAACGAAGCATACTTGGCATATGTGGTAAACACGAAAGCAAATGAAGTAAAGTTGGAAAATATTCTAGTAGTCAAGGAATTTTCAGATATTTTTCTAGAGGAATTACCAGGACCACCATGGTACAAAGAGATCGAGTTCACCATATACTTCTTCCAGGCATTGCACCAATCTTTATTCCACCCTATAGAATGGCTCCGAAAGATTTGAAGGAGTTTAAAGAGTAGTTAGAAGAGCTGAAGGAGAAAGGCTTCATTAGGCCTAGCTCTTCGCCTTAGGGAGCTCTAGTTCTTTTTGAGGATGTGTGTGGATTATAGGAAACTCAACTATGTCACCATCAAGAATAGATATCCTCTTTCGTGCATAGATGATCTGTTTGATCAACTACAAGGAGCAAAAGTCTTTTTCAAGATAGACTTGAGATCGGGTTATCATCAATAGCAAATAAAAGAATCTGATATGTCAAAGACTGCTTTCAGAACACAATATGGAATTTTGAGTTTTTGGTGATGCCTTTTGGATTAACCAATGCCCCCGCAGCCTTCATGGATCTCATGAATATAGTCTTTAAGCCTTTCCTAGACCAATTTATCGTAGTATTTATTGATGATATATTGGTCTATTCCAAAAGTAATAGGGAGCATAAAGAGCATTTAAGGATTGCCTTGAAAACATTAAGGGAGAAAGAGTAGTATGCCAAATTTGATAAATGCGAGTTTTGGCTAAAGGAAGTAGTGTTCCTTGGATATGTGATTTCAATAAAAGGGGTACCTGTGGATCCAAGAAAAATATAAGCTATTGTAAAATGGGAAGCACCCAAGAATATAGCATAAGTGAGGAGCTTTTTGGGATTAGCTAGTTACTACAGACGATTTATAGAAGGCTTTTCCATTATAGCCGCTCTACTCACAAAATTGACAAGGAAGAATCAAAAGTTTACATGGGCAGAAGAATGTCAGAAGAGTTTTGAGGAACTGAAGGAGAAACTCACAACTGCACCAATTTTGACCTTACCTTTTAGTAGTGATGGATATACAATTTATAGTGATGCTTCAAGGAAACGATTAGGGTGTGTATTGATGCAAGGAGATCAAGTAATTGTATATGCTTCCAGATAATTAAAACTTTATGAGATGAACCATCTCACGCATGACTTGGAATTGGCTGCTATAGTCTTTGCATTGAAAATATGGAGACATTATTTATATGGAGTCAGCACCAGGGTGTTTAAGATCATAAGAGTCTTAAATATTTGATGAGCCAAAAAGAGTTAAATCTGCGACAAAGAAGGTGGTTAGAATTATTAAACAACCATGACTTGATGATCGACTATCACCCAAGAAAAGCAAATGTAGTAGCGGATGCATTAAGTAGGAAATCTACTGTGGCTTATGTGAAGACTATATATCTACCTTTGTTGAAGGAGTTGACCAAGCTTAAGGTGGAGTTGAGACACAACGAATTCGGTGGTATATTGGCTAATTTTAGAGTAAGGTCAGTATTGAAGGAAAAGATTAAAGAATTGCATGAACGAGATGAATACTTGTGCAGCCTCAGAGAAGAAATTAAAAATGGTAAGTCTTCAAAAATAGAAGTGAGAGAAGAAGTATTGATGGTGGTAGCTAACAAATTATGCATTCCAGATATGCAAGAGTTAAAGGATGAAATTTTGGATGAGACGCACAATGCTCTATGTGCAATGCATCCAGGAAGCACAAGATTATACAGAGATTTAAAAGAACATTTTTGGTGGTAATGAATGAAGAAAGATGTTGCTGAGTATGTTGGGAAATACAACAAGTTAAAGCGGAACATCAAACACCTGTTGGTAAGCTTAATCCCTTGTCTATTCCTGAATGGAAATGTGAAAAGATTACAATGGACTTCTTAATGGGATTACCAAGGACCAATAGGAAGCATGACATAATATAGGTAATTGTGGATAGACTAACCAAGTTGGCACACTTCTTGCCTATCAGATAGACAGATTCTTTGAATGTTTTGGCTAAGAAATACATAGATGAAATAATCAGATTTCATGGGATTCCAAGTTCCATAGGCTCTGATAGAGATCCCAGATTCACCTCGAGATTTTGGGAAAGTTCGCAAGAAGTTTTGAAAACCAAACTGCATTTTAGTACAGCCTTTCGTCCATAAACGGATGGACAATCAAAGAGGAAGATAAGGACATCGGAGGCAATGTTAAAAGCTTGTGCAATGAACTTTAAAGGTTCATGGAATGAGCACCTACCTTTGATTGAGTTTGCTTATAATAATTCTTATCATTCTGGAATTCAAATGACACCTTATGAAGCCTTGTATGGTAGGAGGTGTAGAACTCCTATTTGTTGGGACGAAGAAGGTGAAAGGAAACTTTTAGGACCTGAGTTAGTACAAGCTACAGCCGACAAGATTGTATTAGTGAAGTAGAGGCTCAAAGTGGCTCAAGATAGGATGAATAGCTATACAGACACACATAAGAAGGAGATGAAATATGAAGTGGGAGATAAATTGTTCCTTCAAGCTTCACCATGGAAAGGAGTTTTATGATTTGGTAAAAAGAGTAAACTCACTCCAAGATATATAGGTCCTTATGAAATTATTGAGAAGGTTGGACCTCTCGCCTACGAATTAGCTTTGTCGTCAGAGTTATCCAAAATTTATAATGTCTTCTATGTATCTATGCTAAGGAGACATAGATCGGATCCATCACACATAGTCCAACCATCAGAAGTTCAACTAAGGGAGGATTTAACTTATGAAGAACAACCAGTGGTGATCTTAGATTCAAAGAAAAAGGTCTTACGAAATAAGATTATGAAGCTGATAAAAGTTTTATAGAAGAACCATGTAAGAGAAGAAGCAACCTAGGAATCTTTATAAGCTATGAAGGAAAAGTATCCACACCTATTTGTGAATTTAGGTAAGAATTTCAAGGACGAAATTCTTTAAAGGGGGAGAAATGTTGGACCCCGAATTTTTCTTAGAATTTATTTTATTAAATTAGCAAGCATGTATATAAGTTAAAATTTATGAATTAGAAATTTTTGGAGTTTAATATGGTATATTATTAATTTTATATGGTGCCATGAATTAAAAAGAAAGAATTAAAAATAAAGTGAAGGAGTTAGTAGGAATTTGATTTAAGAAGGATGGGCAAAATTGGTAAATCAAAAAATTTTTCTTAAGTTAACAAGACAAAGAAGAGAGGAGTTGTGAGGGTGAAGGAAAATAAAAGAAAAAGAGAGAGTGTCGTGGAAGAGACTAGAAGGAGAGAAGGAGAAAGAAAGGGAAGGAGAAGGAAAGAAAGAAAAAGGAGAAATAAGAAGAAGGAAAAGTTTAGGTGAGTTTTTAGGTATTCTTCGTGTATTCTTTTGGTTTTGATAGATTAAGGCAGTAGAGAAAGTAGGTTTTATGTGATGAAAATGAAGAGAGAGAGAGAAGAAGAAGAAGAACAAGAGCTTTATCTTCTTAGATTCTTATAACTTTAGTTAGATCTTAGTTCTTTGAGTTAGAAAAATAAAAAATAGATTAAGCTTAAGCTTATTCATGAATAGCTAGGTTTAAGAAAAGCTTCATGTATGCGTGTTAATTAAATAAAAATATGTTTGTTTTTAGGGAATCAAGCTAGTCGACGTCAAAAGCAAGGAGAAGAGCAAGCTTGATCTTGGGGGTATCAAATAAATAGGTGGGTAATATGTTTATGGTTTTAGTGATGATGAGATGAAATAATTGAGTGTATGTATGTTAAATATGTTTCTTTTGAATCATTGTGGATGTGGGAAAAATGTGTTGTGATTTGATAACTTGTTATGCTTGAAAGATTTTATTACTTTGTGTTAATGAAAAATAGAAAAGTTAAGAAGCATGAACTATGATTAAGTTATCAAATATATATATATGCATTTGAATCTGTTTATGTGGGCAAGAGAGGAACCCGTTTTGTTAGTTAAGTGCACGATGACCTATAGCCTTCTCCTGGATGCCCACTTGAGGCCACGAGATCCTCAGAAATCGGATTCGTTTCGTTTCACAGTGTAAACTTTGATTTTTTCGTTTCGTTCCACGGAACTCTCAAGCCATTATATTGCATCTTGACTTGTTTAGTATAAAGCATGATTGAGTTTCATGGTTTGATTATAGATTGATCTTGTAATCTGATTTGTGAGTTGAAGTATGCCATGTTTATGTAAAATTGTCATATTTAGAATGTGATTGTTGTGAACTATCGAAGTTCAATATAATACTATATATATATGTGTGTGTGTGTGTGCTGGAATTGTGTATGGTTCATTATCACTGGCTATAAATACATTAGCCACTGAGCTTCCTAGCTCACCCCACAAATTTTTACTCCTTAGGTGAAGAATCATCAAATCATTATTGAGCTTTGCAAAGTTTTGGCAATCTCCAAGAATTTTAGACTTTTTGTAACTAAGTTAGTAAGAATCGTTTTTGGTGACCTTAGAAGCATATTAGCATAAACATTTCTGATTGTATTTTGTAATTATGATACTGATATGATATTCTGATATGAAGTATGAAGATGTGTATCAACTTGGTTGTTGCAAATTGATAGTGAAAGTTGCAAAATTTCTCTGATATATGTATGTATAGATACATATGCAGATTTTCTCTTCTGTTAAGTTGGCTTTGTGTTGAATGTTGGGAGACCTTTGGGTAGACTTGTTTGAAGTAGATTTGTTAATAAAGGGGTTTCGTATGTATGGAATTGAAAGTTGGTTCGATTAGGCATTGATTTAGGCAAAATTAAGCTAAATGATCTCCATAAAAGTTGTAGATTATTCTTTTAGCTTTCTAAAGGTATAAAGATTAAAATTTTTGGACTTCAGATGCAAAAGTTATGGCCTTTATAATATAGCATTATTGGTATTAGTAGCACAAAATTTTGACTGAAAAGGTAAACTTTACTTAAATGATTAAACTGTATTGATACAGGCTGAATTAGACAAAACTGTCTTCATGAGAGTTGTAGATCTTTTTCTTAGTTTTCCAATGATATAAAGTTTGAAATTTTTAGACTTTTGAATTGAAAGCTATATTGTTTAGAAGTGAGGGTATTCAACTAGGAAGTCGCGATCGCGACAATTCCCAAATTTTTCAAAAGTCGCGATCGTGCTGTGTTTCTTGCTACTGCTCACCATATGTCTGTGCACGATCGCGGCGTCTCTCTCTCACGGGCGTGAGGAATGAAACTCACATTCGTGACTTTTTTCTCTCCAAGCCATTAAATTAAATTAAATTCCTTCTTTATTCTTATCTGTCGCAGGCGTGACAGTGAAGAGTCACGCCTATGACTTCTTCTCTTTTGAGTTTTGAAGGTTCATCCTTCTCTTTTGAGTTTTGAAAGTCCATTCCTTAATGAAATTGCAAATTAATCACTTAACACCCAAATCCATTTATTCTTTGTTCACTTTTTGGCTATGACATTTTTATTAAATTGTTGGGTATTGTTTTTACTTCCCCTGTGAATTTTTATTTATTTAATATAATTATTAATAATCTATTATTTTATTATTATTAATATATTTAGGGGGGGGGTTCTTCCATGACATCTTTTAATTTATTTTCATGTCAAGCTTATTTTAGGCCATTTATTTTAATTGTTGTGTATTTATTTTGCTTCCGCCAAGGAATAATAATATTATTTATTTCTTTTATTTTGATATTATCTATTATTTACTTATTTTATTATTAATTAATAGTTTATATTAATTCATAATTTCTTATAATTTAATTTTATGTCTAAAATTATTCTATGACATTTTAATTACTATTTGCTTATATCAGAAAAGTCCCACCATAAATTTTCCTTGTCTAGACATTAATTAAATTGAATGTTATATTTTATTTTATTGTTAAGTTCCCAAATCTATTTGTTATTAATTCCAATAAATCCCAATGGTGGCACGTAGTTGTCATAAAAGCCATATCGAGACCCGGGGCCAACATTGGCGGTCAATTTCAACCTCAACCGTCGCCTACAGTCTTGAATTGTCAACGATTGTCCCTGTAGCAACAATTCTCTAGAATCGTGCTTGCACCTCTTCACAAATTGTGACCTAGCTATCCAATCGTTTGGTCTGTCAAGCCTAAATCTAAGACCATGTCGTATAGTTGCAATAAATATTAAAAGATTGGCTTAAAAAGGTAGCTGATTACCTCAAGCAGCTTTTGGAATTTATGAAAATTTTCTCTTTGCTCGTGCTCCTCTTGTGGTCCATCTGGATCCCTCACAACGAAAAAGTCTTCAATGAGTGGTCTCTCCACCCCACTAATATCTTACGGTTTGCTGTGAAGAATTTGAGGGAGCTTGAAGGTATAGAGTCTAGTTAGCTCCCGGTTATACCTCAAGCCTGTTTCGGGTGTCTTCCCCTTTTTTCTCTCTCTAGGCTCTCTTTAGGCCTTGAAGGTCTTGGATCTTTTGTTCCTACTCTTGTATTCCTTTTGGGTTTGTACTCTTTTTTTTTTCACCAGGCTAGTATTTTTTTAATAAATCTTCTATCTTTAGAAAAAAAAAGACAACTACATTATATAATTAATAAAATATTATAAGCTATATAATAGCGAGTTAAGTGTGATAATAAAAATAATACTATTTTATTCTTTTAGAGTTGCTAGAAATAATAAGATCGTAAAGACATAAATATTTTAGGACAATTAATTAATTTAAAAAATAACTAAATTGAGTAAAACAATAAAAAAATAAAAAGAAGAAGCTAAAAACTTATGAGGTTGATTACGAAACTTTATTATACAAATCTTATATATATATATATATATATATATATATATATATATATAAAGCTTCAGAAGCACTCATTAATTAAATGATTGGCTCCTCTTTTTCTTTCTTAATTTATTAACTTTAAAAGTTGATATGTAGAAGTTGATTATTGGTAAGATTAGAAGGAAATTATGCAGATCTTCAGTCTCCGAAGCAGTATCACGTGGATGAATATTACATGTTTAAGTTTATTAAAAAAAAACTCCTTTTGACATTTGTCTTTTTGTTACAAAAACAATATATTAAGTGCCACCATGCGAGACAACCAAGCGCATTCATACCAACCGGCATTTGTCTTGTAGTGTCATTCCTTGTCCTGCTAATTGAAAATTTTTAAAGTTTTAGATACTTTTTTTAACAAAATTTACCATCTTAAATAAATATTTAAAAATTTCACTAATTTTTATATTATTTAAAATAATTATTAAAAATATTTAAATATAAATATCTAAAATCTTCTTATTTAATGTTGTGTCCCATTTATTCAAGCCATCTTATCAGGAGAACGAGAAAGTCATTGGAGATTAGCTAAAATACATAGTCAGCATCCAACGACCTTTGCATTCTTCAAGTCACTCTCCTACTGGACAATCCAGCGTCGGTAGTTCCATAGTGACTTTGGCCTTGGAAACCTTACCAATTTTCTTCTTCTTCGTCTTCTATGGCGGGACCTTCTTCTTTTCCTAGTTTGATTTCATCATCTTTTCCTTCTTCCAAAACCCATCAGGAAAAACATGATGTCTTCCTCAGTTTCAGAGGTCAGGATACTCGCAAAAGTCTTACCAGTCATCTCAAAGCTGCTTTAGAAAAGGCAAAGATTCAAACATTCATGGATGATGATGGACTCGATAAAGGCGAAGCGATTGCGCCCTCACTTCTGAAAGCAATCGAAGAATCCAAGGTTTCTGTCATTATTTTCTCTGAAAACTATGCGGACTCAAGATGGTGCTTGGATGAGCTTGTGAAGATAATGGAATGTAAGAAAAACAATGGACAGATTGCTATACCTGTGTTCTACAAAGTTTCCGCATCAAATGTACGACACCAAAGCGACAGCTATGAGAAAGCATTCGATAAACTGAAAAAACGTTACGATGATGACAAGATCCACACATGGAGAGATGCTTTAAAGGAAGCAGCGGATCTATCTGGAAGGAGCTCCAACTCCATCGGGTAACTTAGTTCCTTATGGTAGAAAATAGCATAAAATTCTCAATAAATATGTTCAACAATACATTTATAGTTTTGTCACTCGGAATTATATATTTCTCATATTTGTTAGGGACGAGTCCAAACTAATTGAGCAACTCGTGCGAGATATTCTGAAGAAATTGAATCGAATGTCGCCAATAGAATGCTCCAATCTTGTCGGGATTGATTCACGAATCAAG
>JAOSBN010077999.1:0-12675 GCA_027563595.1 Erythroxylum suave | reverse complement strand
TCTCCCACTCTCGGCTGAGTTTCTGGAAAGTAGCAGAAAATAGTTTTACCCTCACCTTGTTAGCTTCCGAGAGGCTAACACTATCCCAAAACCTTCCACAAATCTTTTCCTGCTCTCTCGTACAAACACCACACCCCCTCCCGGTGTCACCAAATACCTCACTCTTCCTAATGGGTCCCACTGCTGCCAAGTTAGTTAGGATTTTCTCTCTCTCTGCCCCCCTCCTGCAGCCCACCTTTCTGCCTCCTAGAATATACCTTCAACCCCACGTGCCCCTTCTTCCTCTTATAACATTTCTTAATTAAAGGCCTATCAAATGTCTACCTCTCATTGAATCAATCCAGATGAAGCTAACAATTGGCACAATAATTTCTTATCCTATAAGGGAAAACTTTAATTAGTGATTTCTATACTGAGTCACCTTTACACTTACTGGTTTTCTCACCTAATTACTACAGGAGATACTAAATTCAATTGATTGAATTATTCAAGATGTCCTATAGAGTGGAACTAATTCCAAACAATATTATTTGGAGATAAGCTAAACTAAAATATATAAACTAAAAGCTAGTAAAGGACTGGGCATCACAAGCTCTAAACTCATATGCAAAATCCTATTAGCAAAAGGACTTAAAGAATTTGCTCTGATAAGGAGACATTTTGGGTTTAATAGATGCACATGTATTTCTGTAAAGGTCAAGACATTTGTACAATCAAGCTAAAGCAAATTTTTCCTTGGAACTTAAAGTAAATTCTACTAGAGAGGGAATTTACGCAAGCTTTCATCAAGCATGAGACAGGGGATACAGAAAAATAACTTTGTCTAGTTTAACTTTTGGCATGAAAGAAGTCCATTATACAAGCTAGAAGAACTCTTTTAGGCTCCATATACCTATAAAAACCAAAACGGAGGAACTAATCAACCCAAAAAAATTGGAATTGTCAAGCTCATCTTTTAAGAAGCCTGATGAAATTTACTAGCTTCTTAATAATTCTGAGAAGTTATCTTCAACCTTGTGTAAAGAACTTTATATGGGGCCTCTAGTCAAGCAACATTACAAATTGGTATGGGATTCTTCCATTATCCCATCTAACTCTTTCACATTGTGACTTGTAGTTAAAAACAAGTTAAAGACCAGAGGTTCTTTAGTGTAACTATTCTTGATGGTTTGAGATAATATTTTGGGCATTCTAACTGAAACTTTAGACAAGAAGATTTAAAAATGTTTAGGTTGACTTTTAGAACCTTATTCTACTATATATGGAGTAATATAAACAAGAAAATCTTTAGAAAGGAATCAAAACCCTATGAAAACTTAATGTAAAAACTTCTAAATATAGTAAGATAACTACTTTAGCCTGTAACTTAGCATGCTCAATGAGTCCCATCTGCTTAGTTTATGGGATTAACAAATTGGAAGACTCTGCGTCATTAAGAATTTCTCCTTATTTCGTTGGCGCACAAAGTTCCTAAGAGTTGCACTACTATATAGTTTCTTAAGCTATACTGACCACTTTATGGTTGCTTGAGCTGGCATCAGATCTTCTGTGCTACAAACCCTGGCCCTATTCTGTCCTACAAGAAAACGTCGACATTTTCGTTTTATTTAAACCAGCTTCCACTTTGTTTTCATCCAAGCCAAGCCGAAAACAACACTCCTCTTTTTGATTTTGCTTGGAAATACATAGAAGTGTTTCTGAAAACAACACTCTCCCTCTGTCATATTCTAGTTTTTTTGGACTCCTTTTTATTCTCCCATTGGACTCTTGTCCTCTTCTTTTGTTAGCACACTTTTAACATTTTCATTTCCATTTTCAATCTATGAATGCTAACCAATTTTTTGGCTCAAGGGTAGTCTTTTTTTTGGTTTTTTATCGGCGATCACACGCAGGTAGGACTAGTGGTTGATCAAAGTCATCGATCCAGATGGGAAGGAGCAGATCGTCGACATCGATGAGCAAATGGAGGTACTTTAACCCAGCGTATTACCTTAAGAGACCAAAGCGCTTGGCTTTGCTCTTCATTGCCTTTGTTGCTACTTCCCTCTTCGTTTGGGATCACCAGACTCTTGTTCATAAACCTGAGGTGTGTTTTTATTTTATTTTTATTTTGGTCAAAGTTCAAGTCTTTGATTGGTTTGTTCATTTGGGTTGACGATAAAATATGTTTGGAATTTGAGGAAAAGCTCTATTTCCATGTAGAATTCGTAAATTTTGGCTTCTTTTGATTAAATTTTGAGTCTTCCACTTTATTGTTCTGTGTGGATACTGAGGGGATGTTAAATTGTATTTCTGTTTTTGAAATTTCTGGCGGGAATTGTACCATTTGATGGGAAAAGAAAAGTGTCGGAAATGATAGGAAATCATATGGGATTCAAGTAATCTTCTGTTAGTTAGCTGAAATTTCTTTTCTCTTCACTAGAATCTGGCATTTCTGATGAGGGGGTTGTTTAGAAAATAATGCAAAAGTTTGGAATAATTTCATTTGTTAGATGTGGGCTTTTCCTTTGTATTGCTTTCTCTTTGGTCTTGCACATTGGGATATTATCATCAAGTCCATGATGATTCAAATTTTTTAATCAATAACTGATCTTGCTCAACATACACTTGAACAAGTAAGGCTTTTGTTTGTTTTGATTTGAAGGTGTATATTGATACATCTATCATCGTAATTATGGAAGTTCTTGTTACCTGCTTCATAGATAAAGTTCTATGCAATTTTAGTAGTATTTTGTTGTGCAAGACAATGTCCATGCTAAAGAGCAGTATTTTATGAAGGCTCTCCACTATTAACGTCTCTTTGTTCAGACATCACTGAGGTGTTAAAATAAATCTGGAGCCAATGGACCTT
Organism: Erythroxylum suave; assembly: GCA_027563595.1. Classification (NCBI taxonomy): domain Eukaryota; kingdom Viridiplantae; phylum Streptophyta; class Magnoliopsida; order Malpighiales; family Erythroxylaceae; genus Erythroxylum; species Erythroxylum suave. The sequence goes on along the minus strand of JAOSBN010077999.1, from coordinate 9,824 downwards.
AAATCAAATCACGTGCTTCCAATTTATATTGGAGATGATAAGACAAACGAAGATGCTTTCAAGGCAAGAGCATATTTTTGTTTGTTGGAATAAGTTGTGTGTATTATGGTGTTACATGTTTATCTAATTGATTAATCGTAGGTCTGCTCAGTAGGTTATGAGAGAGAGGAAATGTGGTTATGGGTTCTTAGTAACACCTGCGTGGTTACAATCCTGCCCACCATCAGGATTGTTCTGCTAAAGAATGTTTTTTTACTGACAAATGCCACGTTGTTCTGGTGAGGATTCTCATGGTGGTTACAACATAGCATCTGCCACCCACTTCTTGGTCCCATAAGTATGGGTGTGTGCTCTTAATTCTCACCTTCTCAGTTATTTTATGTTTATCACTAATTCACTATTTCCCAATTAAGTAAACAACTATTTGTTACTCAAGAACCTGAAGGTTAAAACTTCTCGAGTTTTTCTGGAAGGATAGGGACAGAAGTAAAAATGTTCTATATTATGAGAATTTAACAAAGTTGATTTACTTTTCTAGGCAAGATATTCTGACAGGAGCTTAATTATGCAGTGATTCATTCTTTTTGTTTTTCTTGTCTGTGCTATGATGAAAGTAGTTTCTGGGAAATTAACTGAGCCAGTAAGTCCTAGAACTATAACATTGGTAGATCAAAGTCTCATATATAAACTATGGAATGCATATCTTATAGACTTACCTTAAGATAAGTGTCAATGGAACAATACAAACCATCATCGGTGATTCAAGCATGACAAGGGAGAGCACCAGTAAGGGCAACAAACTCCGACAGACTCAAGTTTACATCAACAATAGCTTCTACTAAGTAGCAATCGACAAGCTTAGCAACCTTAATTAAGGCAGCACCAGTTTCGGTAACATCATCTAACTGAACAAACCTCTTCACCAAATGTATGACTAACTCAACATCTGCACAATCAATGCCACATCTGAAAATACACCATTTGAAGGTGGAAAGGATGGGCCTATTATTGCAGTATGAATAACTATAGTTAGAAAGGATGTTTTCATGTGTTAATGAGACTAACAATTAGTTACCATTATGAACTTATATAACCACTTTTGCTAATTACAAGAGCTTTGATTTTTCCTTTGGTAAAAGATACGTCAAAACACATTGTAGTGCATTTCAAAGCTGCTTTTCACAATCATTTTAATTGTTGGAAACCATTGTTGTACTTATCTATCCTAAGTAGATTTTCCCGATGCATATCATGAACTTTTTTCTTCGTTCGTAATATATGGAAATTTGTGAAAGATATTCAAATGATTTGAATGTCGTTTCTTAGCATAAAATTTAACATACTAAGACATCTCTAAATCAAAGTCAAGCTTTGAGTAAAGAGAAAATGTAAAAGATAGAAAACTAATGAATATACTGGCAAAGTTCAAGTCTCTACTCATGTCTGCAGTGTGACTATCCTTGAGCTTTCAGCACTAATTGAATTTTCTTTTCTCAGGGAATGCATAGTTGTATTGTAACTTTAATTACAACTTACACTTAGATTTTCTGGGTTTTTGGATTATGATATTATCAATTTTCATCTTTTTCCATTGCGTGACTTTATTTCTCTTAAATATTTGGCAGGAAATGGAAATTGCCAATAGAAGAAAATTGATATGCCTCTTTTTGGAGAAAGTTCACTTCTCTCCATCATTGTAACTTTGTGTGGTCTTGTATTTGCCATTTTCTGGGTTGTGCATCGGCATGTGTCATATTCATGGATTGGGAAAAGTTGGCTCCAAACAAAATAGAGAATCAGGCTACAGCTGCATCAATAACTCCCACAGAGCTAGAAGCAACGGTGCTGAGTCACAGTGAGAGACCTGATGCTAGCAACATTACTAAGAAAAATTAATTAGAAAATTAAATCTGTAGAATGTGGAAAGTTCTCAGCAATCATGCAGAGTTGCATTAAATATTCAATGTAACTTTTTATGCTTTCCATGATGAAGGTGGTCATTTTTCCAGATGCAATTAGTTCAACTTCTTGCTTCTCTTTGCTCTCTTTGGTGCATATTGAAGGAAAGCTAGAGTTAAGGCCAATACTTGTGTTATAATTGTTTAGCTTAAGAATCCAAAGATCTTTTGTGACAATTATACTTGTTGACTATGATTTATTCTCAAAGTTGACTAATGTTGATTTGTTTTCAAGAATGTTACTTTCAAGATTGTAACCTATGAATACACATTTATATACAAGTTAGTTTCTTTTTGTCCATTCCACCATGGCTTTCTCACAGCTTCATTTAAATTATGGTTTCATTTATATTTTCACTTCTGCTAATATTTTACCCCACAATGTCATCCCTTAAAAAAAAAGTTCAATATCATTATAAGAAGTTCCATGAAAATTTCAAGAATTAAATATTTTGCATTTTGAGACAATGTTTTTTAACATAAGGATTCGTCATTTATTAACAATACATAATCAACAAAATATGCACCTTGTTGATAAAGATGTACAAATTAACTTAAATATTCTACTTTTTTCACTTCGTATTTACAAAATATGCCTCCTACACATAGAGCTGGACAATCACATGTCTCATCAAAACTACCTATATCTGCGCCATCGTATTTAACGTTATTGTTTTGTCGTGAGTTATTTATCATCACATCGCTCACACCATATGGTTGTTGTGCCTATAAGAATATAAAACAATAGTATCATTAGTGAATTGTGAATAAGTTACTAAACATAATGTCATTAGTAACAGTATTGTGGCAAAAGATAAATACCAATTGGGAGTAGGTCATGTCCATAAATAATGGAACACCTTCAATAGAATTTGTTTGACATGAATTGGCAGAGACAACTTATCATCAAAAAAGTTAAAGAGTATATAATCAAAATACTAGACTAATTGTTAAAACATTGAATCTTTATTATTTAAAAGTAGACATGTGAGGGACATGAAATTGAAAAACAAAATTACAAATCGAACCTAAAGATTAAATGGTAATGTTGGTGCTGCAATTGTATTTGTTTGACTTGAATTGGCAGAGACAACCTATCATCAAAAAAGTGAAAGAGTATATAATCGAAATACTAGACTAATTGTTAAAACATTCAATCTTTTTTATTAAAAGGTAGACATGTAAAGGACATGAAATTGGAAAACAAAATTACAAATCGAACCTCAAGATTAAATGGTAATGTTGGTGCTGCAATTGTATTTGTTTGGCTTGAATTGGCAGAGACAACCTATCATCAAAAAATTTAAATAGTATATAATCAAATAGTAGAATAATTGTTAAAACATTCAATCTTTTTTATTAAAAAGTAAAAATATAAGGGACATGGAATTCAAGAAAAAAAAAGTTACAAATACAACCTCAAGATTAAATGGTATTGTTGGTGCTACAATTGTAAAATTTACCTGACTCTGAACTTTTTTTATTGATTTCCTTTTTTTCATAGCCTTCTCCAAGCCACCCCTCTATCTCTTACTTGAAACAATTTTCTTCTTCATTTTGATTCCTTTAATTCCAGTACTATTCTTTTCACGAATTTCAATCTCATTTTGGTTCAAGTGATTTTTTGTAACACTCGAATATTGAACCACCTCTTTAGCTTGTAATCTAACATTGGAGCTTGCAATTGACTGTTAGACAATTGATCCATTACCTTGTAGTCAAGCATCGACGATTTCCAACATCTTCAAAATACAATCTTTAACAATTTTGTAAGTCTCTTCACTCTCAGATGCTTTTGTAACCAATTGAACATATAGCCCACACAATTCTTTATACCACATACTTTGACATATCTTCATATCCAAATTGCTTATGCTAGTTCCAGAATTTTCAGTTCCCACAAATCCAAGTTTCGCTTTATTTGTCCACCTTTTCAATATGTACTGACTTGGGATCTCCATAATATTTTTCACAGTAAAAACTTTCAAAACATGAGAACATAAAATTCCAACAAACTCAAATTTTCTACTGCTACAATCAACTTTTCCATTTGATGAATCATAAGTAATTGTATGGTAATAACTCTTCTTATAAGGGGTAATTTGATATTTTGTAATTGATCCAACATCCCCAAAGCTTTCAATACAATAATTATGAGACTTATACCACTCATTTTCAAACCACTTGAATACCTCAAGAGTATAAACAGTTGCTGCATGTTTCAAAATTTCAATTAGATACAACAATGAAAGAATATTTGTACTTGATTTAAAATCAGCCTTTAACTCCTCATATCTGCTATCTTCAAGGAGTCTCTCGAAATGATGAAAAAATTCTAAGAATTTGTGTTGATAACTGACATACCTCTTGACAACATTATTCATGCGCTCACTTCTTTGTGTTGTTGTCATGTCGGCACAAAACATTTGTCTTCTATATACTAAAGCCCATTTTTCCTTTATCCCAAACATGTGCCTCAACCAATCATTGTCTTCAAGTCTGTATTTGCACAACATCTGATTCCATGCATTTACAAAATCTACCTCTTCTTCAAAATCATATATGCATGAGCTAAAATCTCTTGAAAAATCTTTGAATTGCGAGAAAACACCACTTAAATAGATGGCTGCATTTTGATAAATATGTCAAATACATAAACGATGATGAGTTTCGGGCCATCTTAGTACTAGAGCCTTTGCCATTGCTGCATCTTGGTTAGTAAGAATTGTTTTAGTTCTTTTATCACACATAGTTTTCGCAAAAGTATCAAATAACCATTCAAACGTTGGGGATGTCTCATCATATAACAATGCAACACCAAATATTGTAGTCTGCTTGTGGTGATTGACACCTACAAGCAATGCAAGAGGATGACCTTTATTGTTCTTCCTATAAGTTGTATCAAAACAAACCACATCACCAAAATTTGAGTAATCTGCTCTCTTCTTTGCTTCTGACCAGAAAATGTTGGATATTAAATCATCTTCATCAACTTGGATGGCATAAAAAGAATTTGGATCATCAAATTGCATTTTATGCAAATATTCTAGAACACCTCCTGTATCACCTCTTCTCGCATCCCTCGATCTTTTAGACCATAAGTAATTTCTGTAACCATATGGTATGAAACGCAAATTTTCTCGACCACCTATTTGCCTAACCATGACATCATGAGATGCCTTCGGTGGGATTCCTACATCATTTGCCATTTCAATTTGTATTGCTGCAGATAAACTTATCTTTCGGTGAGATCTGTGTAAGTGCGTCTTGTTTGCACTTGAGAGGTAGTGATTATGCTTCTCAATAAACTGAACCACACAGAATTTTTTGCTTCTTCGACAACTGACTCTCATTTTAACTTCAAAACCAAACCTTGTTTCAGGGCATTTTGCTCTTACATCAATATCTCATTTGTTTATTTCTCATTTACCTTCAACACTACAACAAAACATTATGTCAGTCAAGTTTCCAAATTGATCTTTGTGGCTTTTGCTTCTCCTTATCCCAAACCCAACTTTTTTAGCATATGCCAAATAGAATTGGTAAGCATCTTCTTTTATCTCAAACTCCATTCCAATTTTTGGTATTAATTCTTTGGATACTTCACTTGAGCCACTAGCTTGCAATTCCTGATTACTGTTTAAACTCATGACAGCTAAAAGCTCATCTTCACCTTCACTCCTGCCAACTTCATTACCATCTTCAAATTTTAACTAATGACAAGATGAAGATACACCCTCCATTCAATAATTAGTTTTGATCTTGAAGTAAAAACCTAAACAAATGAAAAAAAAAAGAAAAGAAAATGAACACTTCACTTTTATGATATAAAGAAACACTAAGTGTCGAATTCACAATATAATTAAGAAGCAAAACATGAATCCTTTAGCATTAAACTTAAATAAATATCTAACAATTGGTGCTAAACAAATTGTTTAAAAAATATTTGATTTCTCTATTTGACGTTCCCGTGTATTGGTAAACTAGAAATAAAATGAAAGGAAAAGGAAAAATGTTGTCAAGAGGTATGTCAGATACATAATAAAATTGGATTTTATTAAAACATGATATTGTGATTAAACAAGGTTGGAACATATTTTTTGAAACAATCTATTTCTTTTAAAGAATTAAAATAAAAGCTACATCCTTTTTTCATCACAATCAATTAAGTGTTATTGTATGGAAATCAAGTTTGAATGTGATATAGAAGAGCCATCACCTAACACGTAACAACTTACATGAAACACTTAACCCATCTCATTAAAGTATTAGACTATACAACATAAGATCCATTTGTTACACACACAAAAAACATGTACTTTGGTCTGGTAGTTTAACAAAAATTAGATTAAACTATACGAAATATAACTATGTTCATTAGCAATGGACAATGGTAGCAAAGTTGGCTTGGCTTATAGCATCAATGTCTGTGCTCATGGGATAACATCTTATTTCTACCAAGCTCCACAAAGTTAGAACAGACTAATTGATACAAAAGATCTAAACCTATCGCAAGAACCTCAAGCCTATTTGTAAAAGAATGCTTGTCCCACTCCACGAAGAAAATCCATTATGTGGACATTAATCCTACCTTCAAGACAATCTAATACTACCAAACGTCAAAGGCTTGATTCCTTTTGACAACTAAAACACACCAAAGATCGAACGAACGATCGAACAAATGCCAACGCACACAGTAAATATGAGTAATCTTCACTGTTGTTTATCCTAGAGCATGGGGACTGAAAATTGAATTGGGTGCTCAAACCTGTCAGTCATTACAAAACCAAATAGAGTTAGAAGAAGCTCTCAAGTGACCAGATTAATGAAATAGCTTATGTCATGAAAATGGAAAATGAATTAGATTAGCATGAAAGTAATTGCTGATTGAGAAGCAATGAAGTCATGCAACTGTAATGTCAAAAAAAATTTCCCTCGACGTGACAAATGTACAAACATGTTAACTTAATGTTTACACAACTAAATGCTTGAAACATGAGTTAGGACTCATGAACAAGCATAATCAATCGAGGATAAACCACATTTGAACCATTCATAGGCATTGAACAAAAACTGAACTTAAGCTGAAATTCGGGTAGACCAAATGAAAAGTAAATAGCTAACTTTGAAAAATCATAACTTAAGCTATAAACCTCATAATTTAGTGATTGAAATTGCTCTCTCTTCCTCTTGACGAGCTCTAAATGCTCACCAAATATCATAGGACCAGAAGGTTTATGCTAAATGTTATGTTATGCAAAAAGGGGTTGTCCCTTTTTTGTGACCTAAAATGTGCACCAACTTTGGAGAATAAACTGTATGGCAACGAATTATGGGGCAAGAAAGGTGCCATTATCTTCATCTATGTCTTAGCTTTCAAACAAAATTTTACTTGTGCATGGTATTAAAAATTAATAAGGCGGAAGCAACTAAAAAGGATGTATATAAAGGGAACATGTAAGAAGATGAACAAATATAGAATCATGATTTATCTCAGAAATAGCTTCATGCAAGTTTCACCAAGAATTTGAGAACAATCAAAATACACACATACCAAGCAACTTATACCTGAGGATGGTCCTCATAAAATAGTGTATGTTTCAGTGTTTCCAGAACATCAAATTTACCTTAGAATAGATACTTTCAAAAAAAACATTGATGCCAATCACCTACACTTCACTACCGGATTTTACTTGCTACAAGTATGACTTGTAGTATTTCTAAAAATACAGTCCAGAGAAAATTAGACTCCCAAAAGACATTTTTAGGTAAGATAAACAAAAGGTTATCTCGAGAAGCAATTACTCTAATAGGATGAACAGAGGGTAAAAGCATTATACAAAATTTCAAGAATGAATGTCCATTTTTTCATGCTTTTATGTTTATCTTAAAAGAGATAGTCCTCACGTACTTTCCAAGAGCTATCGACTTCAGGGAACATGCTGTTATCAACTCTTCCGCCTCCTAGTTGGAAAATTGGAAGAGTTTATACATGTAAGAAATTCAGTGTCATAATTGCATCTCCCAACATCCATTTTAGAGCTGAAAGTAAGGATTTCAACACAAACTAGTAGTAGATCAATTAATTACAGGTCTCCTGTGTTATTAATCACAAAGTTGCTAGAGGAAGGTCACTAAACTTTACTTTGTTTGTTTACTTCTTTGGAAGGAATGGGGCGAAGAAGTATCAAACATCTATAAGTTGAATATAGAAAGTGTACAAGTGTAGTGTAGGTAAAACAACATAAATCACCTAAACATGGAAGATAATACTTTTTAAGTCATTTGCACAATATTATCATATTCTAGTCACCATGAAATATCTGTGGAAAACATATATGAATGCCTTCTGCAACATACTAACAATTTAAATCACCATCAGATTTCATCTCCAAGAATGCAAACAAAGAAGAAAAGGCAATAAAACAGTCAAACCAAATATGTGCATAATGAGAATAATAAAAAGCAACAGACAAAATAAAGATGGTTTAAACACCACTGGTAAACAAAACAGTTGAATGTGGAACAGGGCAATTGCAATGCAAGAAATCAATCAGCACAACGAACAGCTAACCTAAAATATCATGACCATAATTTTGAGCAAACAACGTACCACCGAGATAACAAAGAGAAAATTTTACACCTATGGTGCATATACAAAGATAATACAGTAGCAAATACACCCAACACAAGATTTGAAACACATTCCCACTCCCTTCACAGCCAGATAACCCAGTGAAATTTGTATAAATTACTAGCCTATCGGCATATCAATCAACCAAATACTTTCTTAAAACCAAAACAAATCAAGGTTTTGTCCCAAAACGTATGGTCCTACATATGTAAATTCCTCCACATGATTGCGATTGGAGATCTCAATCAAAACCTCAAACAGATGTGAGATGTGGGAACAAAGGATCTAAAAGCATACTCGTATTCTAGCAGCCTGGGCAGCTTCAAACAATTAAGTAGAAATGGTCAACTCTCCCAAAAAAACGAACAATTTATAAAGAACCAAAGAGAGTGTGGGCTTTCACTGACGAAAGTAGAGGCTTTAAGAGATTTTGCTCTTGTTGGCAAATAGTTGTAAACTGTACGTGAGTAGTTGATGGAAGAAGTAAAGCGGGAAGCAAAATGGCTTAGGCAAGAAGCCGAGAATAGCGAAGCTGGTTTAAATAAAACGAAAATGTAGACGTTTTCTTGTGGGATAGAATAAGGCCAAGGTTTGTGGGACAGAAGATCTAATGCCGCTTGAGCTATACTGTTATCTCTTCATTAATTTGGTTTCTTAGCTAGCCAAGTTAAACTTGCATGTTAGACTTGGTTTCAATTTTATAAATGAATTATTTATAAATGAATTAATCATTTAAAAAAACCATATTTACCAAAATTTAAACATATTTTGTAAGTGGATCTTGGGGACAAATACCAAAGTAATGATTTTCATACCTTACTGGCCAATACCAACCGAAAGGTACCGTATTGGCTAAAAAACGGTACGAAACTGAGTATAAAAGTAACCAGTGCAACATCGGCCAACAATACACAGCCAAACTTACTCGCAAAAGAGCAAAAGGAAACAAGTCAAAATTATCCAAAGATTTCAACTGTGGATTGATCCTTACTAGTGTGGGTCATTATAGAGGTAAATGAGTCTAAGAGAACGAAGAACTCTGAGTGAATCAAGCCTCACAAGTACTTTCTTTACCCACTGGTCCTATGAGCTCTTCTCCATCTCCATCTATTAACACTAGGAATGTCAAAAACGGCCCCGCCCGCCCTGCCCGCCTGGCCCATGGGTCAGTTAACGGGTTTTGGCCTGGTTTGACCGGCCCATGGGCCGGGTCACGGGCCAAGAATGTATGG
>JAOSBN010077988.1:0-12676 GCA_027563595.1 Erythroxylum suave | reverse complement strand
TTTTTTGGTTGACTTGGTTATAATCATATATTACTGATTTAAATGAAAATTTCATATAACAAGTAACTGAAATCAACATTCAACATTAGAAAACAATAATTATTAACAAATTGAACTAATTTAGCCGGTTCAATTGTAAAATCTTTGAATTGACCAACTTTGTTAATTTATGATTAACTAATCGGTCAGTTTTTGTAAAGTAATTAATTTTCATTCCAAAACTAATTGTAATAAAAATAGTAACTTACTGTACTTATATGTAAGCTGAAGATTATATATTATTTTCATGTGAAATAAATTCTCATCTATATTTCAACATGCCCTCTCACGTGTGGGCCTTAAGACCTAACACTTGACATAGTTTATCATCGAAGTGGTGACAATTGACGAAACAACAACATACCTTGATACCATGTTAAATTTTGTAAGATTGAGTCCAAATAAATTCAGCACATGCAAGCTCAAATGAGTTTCGTGTCAAAACCAATTAGTAATAAGAAGTGTAATTCACTAGATTTATACGTATGTTCAACTTTTATATTTTTAGCTTCGCAGATTAAGATACTAATAGTATCATTTATTTTCTCACAATGTCATGTACAGTAGTAGTCTTTTATGACCAGCTACATGATTATTATTTAATAGTTATTATCAATAAATTATTTTTTATTTTATAAATTATTTGTACAAGTGAAATTTATTAATGACTAACAAATAAGAATCACGTAACTTTTGCCTTTATAAAATTACAATAATTGAGTTTAAGAAGAAAATAATAAGAGAATTATATAAATAACAATTAAGCTGACCACATAAAAGCAATCGAAGATATCTTGAATCAAGTATTAATTATCCTAATTGTGGCCATATATTTGCATATCAATGTTTTAAAAGTCGAACTAGTTCAGTGGGTTTAATAGTAAAAATCTTAAACTATAAATTTTTCAGTTCAATTTTTAACTTTTTGATTTGATTTAGTTTAATATTTTTTGTTATTAAAAATTAATTAGTTTATTAATTAATTGAAAATTTTTTATAAACTAATCTGTTTATAAATGCTAAAATAAATTGATTTGTTTTTATTTGAAAATACTTTTAATTAAATTTTTAATTTCTTTATACGTAAAAATGATAATAAATTGATTTGTTTTTATTTGAAAATATTTTTAATTAAATTTTAAATTTCTTTATACGTAAAAATGATCTTCTTTAATCAATTTTCAAATTCATTAATTTATTCAATATTTAACCGATTTTATGAATTTTTAATTTTAATCAAATCATTTAAATTTGGGTCTGAATTGTGGAAACATTGCTCTATATAGTCGTGGCCTATTTGATTAAGTGGAATAGTTATTCTATTATCTATGCATTCATGATAATTAGTTATTTCTTTGTTTGGTTTAAAAAATACGGATTAATTAATCTCAAGTTTAATTATTCTTGAACTTTGAATAATAGCTAAAGATACTATCCTATTTGTCTTAACCTATTCGACACATCTGAGGAACAGGTAAAGACAACTTTTCTACCTCTTGGACAAGTCCTGTCCCTCTCTTTTTTGTCCAACAACCTTTCTCACTCTCTCGCATTTGCAAATTTTTTTTCTACAAATAATAATAATAAGAAAAAGATAATAATAATAAGAACGTTAATAATAATAATAAATAAATAAATAAAGAAGAAAATTAACAATAATAATTATAATGTAATAAGTGAGGAGTATATTAGATATTTTGATCTTTTCATTAGTTATTTCTTTATCATTTCAATTTTATATTTTCAAATCAAATATTAACATAGAAATTTTTAGGAATAAACTAAATTAAATAATTCTAACTTTATTATATTCTTCATCTATTATATTCCTAAAAGCAATCGTTATATTCCTTATTTATTTTAACTGGTAAATATGTAGTTAAAGTTTTACCAAAAATGGTACACTACTACATTTGTTAAACTATAGAAGGCATGCCACTACATTTACTAATATGCAATCATCGTAAATGCTTTAAAAATACACCCGTGGTAGAGTGAACACAAGAAGTCAGAATCTGATTACAGCCTTTCCCGACCGTACCGAAAAGCACAATTAATCCAAAAAAGTTGAGGGTCAGAACTTGCTAAGTACAAAAGAAAGAAGTGGATCGACGTTGAAGTTAAGTAACGATTAACGTTTGTGTTGGTTGGGTTGTTATAGGAAGAGAATGCCCCTAATTACACTGCATGTCTTATGCATAATTATAATGCTACGCTGGTTTCTATATAACCTCTTAGATAAAATATACATCATAATTTGTAAGCTAGGTGCCTATATGTCACCTTGATTAGGTAAATATCAATAAAAGGACAAGTTAAATGGACGAACAAGAGACAAACTATACAGGTTGATTTAGTAGCTAATGATACGAAGAAGGAAAATTATACTTAGAGAAAAATCTGTCTAAATTTTTATTTTTATTTCCAACAAAATGATATTAGATAATAAGATAAATAATATTATTTTTATCAAACAAATCAAGTCGGACCTAAATCTAGGGATAACAACAGATTAACCTATGGGCCTAAATTCAAGTATTTTCGATGGGTCAGCCCATAAATCAAATTAGGCCTATATCAATCCGAGATCCAACTTTTCTAAATAAAACAATATCGACTTACTTAAAAGAGTTAAGCCTCGAACAAACTTAGATTTCGGCAATTCTTATCTAGACTTAATTAGAAAACGTTTAAATTTTTAATTTTAAAAAAGTTATTTTAGAAAAAATAGTAAGACCAACTCATAAATTGGCCTATTGTCAACTCCTACTAAATCCAAAATTAAATATCTTTTAAGTCCGAGTTCAACTCTAAAACAAAATTCATTGATTCTTAACTCTTTAACCATCTTCCTTTATGCGTTTGACATCGGCGTTTGAACATAGCTGATTGATTTATGACGGTTATCCCCTCCTTACTCTCTACTCTCGGTCTTTTCCATCTTCTTTTTCTTCTTCCTCAATAATAGAGAAGCGAATGCTTTCATTTGTGGGTAAAGTAAAAGCAGATGTTTTTCTCATTCGCATATCCCTATGGAATGTAGGAAGAATGCCCAATATTGCTTGTTGAAACTCATCTTCTTCTTTCCCCTTTGCTGTTCCTTTCATTTGACCTTGCTAGTTTTTTGGTAACTATCAACCCAATCATTCAAGAACTCTTATTCTTAATTTCTAAAGGGATTGGTAATGATTCTTTTGATGATGCACGTGCAAATTTAACATCAACGACTTCTATTTCATCACCTTGTGCTGATCCTAAATCTATTAAGCCCGAAGTTGTAACCATACTAGTTGGTGGGGTTTCCACAAGTCCATCAAGAATCCTAAGTGGTACCTTAGAAATATTGGCCCTCTTAAGAATTTTGGGGGAAGGTTATAGACTCTCATCTGCATATCGTTGCCAGGTATGCAGGATTATTGGTGGTATAGGATGCACTAGATGTTTATATGAATCCGCCACCCAAGCATTATAATACAGGTTAGGTGCTTTCCCAGGTAATATCATTTTCTTAATGTTGTTGCCTTTTTTTTTATATTTATCTCTAGATTTTGATTGTGATTCACTTGAATAATATCTTATAGAAAATTACCTGTTGCTGAACAATCCATTCTAGCACATTATGCTCCCTCATTTCTGAATGAATTATTTACTTCCACAAATTTCTAGAAATGAAGTGAGGGATTTGGTACTAAAATTCAGAAACTCCCATCACCATGCTACAATTGCACTCTCCATGTTTTATTCTTTGCTTGACATTTAAGTATACACATCCTAAAATTATGCGTATTCTTAATCCATAGAGGTTATGCTATAATGTTTGTGCTGTCCTGTTTCATAAGTTTGTGCAATATAGAACAATAGAATTACTATAATTGCAAAGTTCTTATGCTATATTGCCTGTTGGCTTGACCCAAAACAATTTTGGATAATTTGGTTATCTTGGTTTTGAGTTGGACATATTTTGTAATTATATTATGTGATGACACACTACAAATTTTCACAGTACACTCAGAAGCAGTTTGTCTTTGTTGCAGCATTTAAAAGAAGTTATGAAGTTGAGTAACCTGCTCCAGTTGCTATCAACTGATCGCTTAGCTCGTCAATCTTGGTATTTTTATCAGGCTTCTTCGTAGAAGCAGGAATGGAAAACAATGTTAGAAAGAAGAAATTCATTTCTACAACAGAACAAGATCTTATCCTTTTACCAGTCCAGGACTGTGTTCAGTGCACCTGATATCTTGGTCTGCCTTGAACAAATTACTGTATTGGAATGTAGGGGCGCAAACCCATGCTTTAAAGTTTTGCTAAATAAATAATCTGTTCATTTCATGGCTTTACTTGAGATGGTGTAACTCAGATCTGCTGAAGTCTAGTGGTAAATCTAACAAATGGAATCACTTTCGTTCACGAACATCTTTAGGAATATGCTCTAAGCAAAATTTAGGCGTTACATACTACGAAAATCAAGAGTTATGTTTTAATGAAAACAATACTTTTCATTATTCACATTGTTATGCTACTGGATTCAGAACTTTTAGTTGTTATGTTGCTATTATTGTTTTCATCATTCTATATATATATGATGGACCTGCAGGTGTGCTATGGGAAATTGCTATAGTTTACAGAAAGATCATGAAACTACTTAAGAAAAGTTTCCAGCGAGCTGTGCAACTTAATTCAAGATTTGTACATGCACACACTCTTTGTGGTCATGAGTACGTCAATACAAATTTCTTTTGTTACAGATGACTTAAAGAGTGGAATGAGGTATGAGATAATATACATATTTCTTTAATTTGCCATCCTATCCATCTTTACGTGCAGATATGTAGCTCTTGAAGATTGAGAAAATGGAATTAAGAGTTATCAAAGTGCCGTAAGAATTGACACTAGACATTACAACTCCTGGTATGGGCTTGGGATGGTTTATTTTCGGCAAGAGAAATTTGAGTTTCTGAGCATCACTTTCGGATGGCTTTCCTCATAAATCCACGTTCATCTGTGATAATGTCTTATCGTGGAACAGCTTTACATGCATTAAAGGTAAAACCATTTTATGACTGGTATATTTAGTATCCAAAAATTGATAAGAAAAATCCTATCTCAACTGTCTGATATCGTTCTTATTTTATTAATTAAAGAAATGATGAAGCTTTGGAGATGATAGAGATGGCAATTTTGGCAGATAAGAAAAATCCTCTTCCCATGTATCAAAAGGCTAATGTTTTGGTGAGCATGGAAAGCGCTGATGAAGCTTTGGAAGTCGTAGAGGAGCTCAAAGAGTATGCTCCACGTGAAAGTGGTGTATATGCCTTGATGGGGAAGAAATATAAGAGACGTAACATGCATGAAATAGCAATGCTTAATTTTGGTCTTGCTTTAGATATGAAACCATCTGCAGATGTTACTACAATAAAGATGAATTCATTTAAAACTTTATCATTCTAGAATCACATGCTTTTATTTTAAAGTATCTGTAGTCCAAAGATTTGGGCTCTTTTGAAATGATTCCATCTTGGGCTCAAAACGTTGGGGGATCTTTTTAGGTTTGCCATTATCAATATTATTGCTTCCCATCAACTTTGAAGTTGTGTATGATTTATTGAAAATTCTGGATTACATTTAATTTAATCCAGAAAATTTCGCTAATCATAATTTAATCTCTAATTATTTATGATTAGCGAATATTTCTGTTTTAATTTAATTTAATTTAGTATTTAAGTTTTATTGATCATTCAGATTATTTACTATTACAATTTTTATTTTTATCTTTTTTAAAATATTATTTAATTATTTAATAATTCTTTGGTTAAATAAAAAGATATTATAATAAAATTTTATATAATTTTTTAATAATATTTACAAGTTAATTATATAACTCATTTTAAACGAAGAGATCAAATAATTTTAATTTAAGTAATTAATCAAAATATATCGATAATAAAAAATATTTATATAATTATTTTGTTAGAATGGTTCAGTTGGAACTAATTAAAGTAACTTACAAGTAAACCAATTGTAAATTGATTAACAAGTATACAACCTTCTGTCATCTTATATAATTAAAGTCATTTCCATACTTTTATAATTTTTTTAAAATATCTTCATAAGTCATTATATACATAAAAAGTTAATGCTAAATAATTAATTTTACCAAATGTTTTTTACAAACAGTTAGCATAATTTACTAATTAAATCAGTTGATATAATCAACTATCACTTAATAATTAATAAAATTAACTAATAATTAATATAATTAGCTAATTATCAAATAATGCTATTTTCCTCTCCAATCAGCAAGGTTCCACAGCTGCTTTACGTCTACAAATATCACATTCCATCCTTGATGCCAATGATTTGTGAGTCCGCTGAGTACTGACCCAAGAACCAATCAGTCAAAACGCTTAAAAGCTCGCTAGTTTCCTTTTTTTTTACATCGGAATAAGAAACCTAACAATTACAGAAAAGTTTGGCCGCGAAAGTATTGATAGCTTGACGATCTAATTGAAGAATGCTTCGTAATGTGAACGGTGGATCTTGTAGAACAAATTCTCCTGAAGGCTCTATCATAACTAATTGAGCCAATCTATCGACAGTTTAATTTCCTTCGCAATAAACGTACCGGATAGTTGTTGTCCATTTTCGTCCCAAAAGCTTTCAAATTTCCGGCATCAATAAAAAGTCATATATAAGAATCTGGCTTGTATCGCTAGTTTCATTTTTCCTAACCACGAAAGATCCTGTGGTGACTGTGTCGATCGATCAAAAAATCAATGACTTTGTCAGGACATCAAGTCCACAATAAATGCATTAAGGACCCCACCTTATCACGTTATAGATACAGGGCAGCCGCTGCATCCCAAAAGTAACTACAACTTGTCACTTCTTGTTTATTATATTATCAAAAATGTGACTCATGACAGAGATGCATCTGTTCACATCTCTCTGCAATTATTGTTTGCCAATCTTCACAAGACAACACCACGAACTCCCAATACAGCCACTTGTTCATGGCCAAATCCAAGGTTAAAAACATCGGAAGATCATAAGGTTTCTTACTATTTGAAGTTGACGGTCAAAACTTGCGAAATACAAAAGAAATTAATCACCGATTAACCTTTGTGTTCGTTGAGTTGTTACAGGAAGAGAATGCTCCTAATTACATTGCATGTCTTATGCATAATTATAATGCTACGCTGAGTTTTGTATAGCCTCTTAAATAAAATATACATCATAATTCGTAAGCCGGGTGTCTGTATGTCTCCTTGATTAGGTAAACGTCAATAAAGGAAGTTAGATGGACGAAAGAGAGAAGTTAGTAAACATCAATAAAAGGAGAAGTTACAGCCAGCTGAGTCCAGAGGAATTGCAACCATTTACAAAAACTCAACTACAGCCAAATCGTGGCTGTCAACCTACCATGCAAAAGGACAACTTTTTGTATACAGAAAGAATACAAACATATAGCGGCTACGTAGCAAAACAAACTATTGTACACCTGCAGGATTAAATCTTCAAGGCATCTAACGCCAAGCACTATTTGATTAGATATGGATTCAAATCTTTTGTTTCATTTTTTCGTATGCCTTTTATTCCAATAACATCCCAATCATTCTATTTTTTTCTTAATTATTGTATCGTTGGACGTTATTTAAAAGTACAGAAAAAATGGCACAAAAGATTTGATACCATTAAACATAGCATGAGGACCAGTCTTATAAGTGGTTTTTTTAAAAAACCATTTTTTTTTGTTACAAAAGGAGAAAAAAAAAAAACAAAACGTAAACTAGACTAGAAGATAGTTCTGCGGTACACAACTCCTTGTATGTCCTGGTGAAGTAGATTGACAACTAATAATGGAGGCTCCTAAAGGATATGGATGCCCGGGCTGGCTAGGAAGACAAGGGCCGTCAGGTTGTCTGCACACTGGTTGCCTTCCTGATGTATGTGCTGGAGTTGCACCTCTCAGTTTCGATGGATTAGTCTGCGTGTACCTGTCAACAAAAAAAGATGGGCGTTACTCACACTGTTGGATGAGGAAAGTAGATTTATGACTTCCAAGGAATCCACTTCGAGGATGATACGCCTGTACCCCAGGGACCAAGCTAGGGTGAGGCTCGAATTGACTCCCCAGAGTTCGACGGTGAGAGGCGAGCAACTGCCAATATGTTGCAGGAACCCTTCGCACTACTGTCTATGGCAATCTCAAATGAAACTGCCCGCGGAGGCTACAGATGACGTTGTTTTGACTGCTCCGTCGGTGTTCAACTTGACCCAATCCACTGGGGGTTTGGACCAACCTACTAAACTGCCCGCCGGTAAACCCTAATTCGTAAAAACGCTATCTTCCATTGCCCTGACCTTAGCTATCCAGTCGGCATATGTCATGACTATTTTCAGTCCATCAGCTGGCCAACAAAATTTACCTCAAAGATACTTTTGTTGGGTCATTGCCAAAGTAGCCAATAGGTGACGCCAAAAAAAGTAGCCTAACCACCTTGAAGGGCCTGTGGGGGAGGCCAAAGATTGGAGTGTATCCATTCTGGGGTGTCCATTTTAAAAAAATTCGCCTGGATCACCTCTGGGGGAAAATTATTCTAGAAGGCCCGTACTCGTAGGCAGTCCCGAATGGCATGCAGAGTGGTCTCTGCCTGACCACAAGTGTGGCAACTACTGTTCGTAGCAATATGACGCGCGACTCGTTGAATGTTAGTTAATAGCTTGTCCTACGCCATTAACCAAAGAAAGGAACGGATCCGCTGAGGCCCTGCCCATTTCCAGATGAAGGACCAAAAGACAGCTGATCGTTCCATGGGTTGGTCAACAAGGAATGCGTAGGCAGAGGCCACTATAAAATGACCCTGGGCAGTGTGCGCCCAAGTCATGTTGTCTTCCGCTGAGTCGTCCAAATTGGGTTGGAGTCCTATTAGAGCCATACAAACCGTGTTAGGAAGGTAATGCTGGAATAGGGACCGCTTCTAGGTTCCATCCACATCCGTCATGTCTGCAACTGTTGTGGACAGGAGATGGTTTGGGATGGGAGAGGTAGCCAGCGGTTAGAGGGGACCCATCTCTGGCAGCCAATGATCTAGCCAGAAGGATATGCGTCTGCCATTACTAAGCTGCCAACGGAACCCCTGACACACGATGTGCCAAATTGTTGAAATACCCCTCCAGAAACTCGAGGCCCCTTGTCAAGTGATCGAGGTATGGGTGGGGTGCTATCCCAGTCGGTATTTTGCCCGTAAGATCCGGTCCCATAAAGCGTGTGGTTTTGTAAGTATGGCCTATCCCATCTTGGTGAGCAACGCATCATTAGTAGGTCGAATCCTTCGAATGCCTAATCCCCCTTCCTCTTTTGGCTTACAAACAGAATCCCAATGAACTAGGGAGATTTGTTTGAGCTCAACAGAAGAGCCCCAAAAAAAGTTGCGCATGTTGCGCTCCAATTCGTCACACAATCGTCTTGGCAAGTGAACAGTTTGCATCGTGAAGATGGGTAGGGCAGAGATCACCGACTGGGTTAACATGACTCGTCCGGCTAACGATAAATTTTTTGCACGCCATCCTGTGAGTTTTCAGTGGGCATTATCGAGGATATGTTGGTAGGTGTTTCTCCTGGATCTCTCATAGAGCAGAAGGACTCCAAAGTACTTGCCCAAATTGGAGGTGTGGGAAATGCTAAATGCTTGACTAATGCGGCTCCTTATTTCTGGTGCCACATTCTTGGAGAAGAAAATTTTCGTTTTCTCCCGATTGACTTTCTTCCCGAAAGCCTTACAAAACACATCCAGTGTTTGTGCGATAACTCGTGCTTGAGTGTCTGTGGCTTCCCCAAACAGGACAAAATCATTAGCAAAGAATAGATGAGATAAGGGTGGTCCTGTTGCGCTTAATTTTAACGGAAGCCACCAGCCCTATCCCACTTCTCTTAAAATAAGATGGCCAAGCCGTTCCATGCATAAGACAAACAGTTACGGCGAGATCAGATCACCTTGTCGGATCCCTTTAGATGGATGGAAAGGATCCAATAAAGCGCCCTGTCAGGCCACCTGCATGGTTACAGTTTTGACACACTACATAATGACCCAAATCAAGGGTTCTGGTAAGCTGATGTCTTCTAAGGTGTTTTGAATAAAGTCCCATCGAAGCCGGTCATACGCTTTTTTCAGATCCACTTTGATTGCAAAATAACCTTTCCGGCCGGTCTTCTTTCTCATTGAATGGATGGTTTCCTGTGCAATGATTATGTTATCGGTGATATACCGGCCTAGGATAAAACTGCATTGAATCTCTGTGATTAAATATTCTAGGTGGGGTTTTAAGCGATTAACAATGACTTTGGAGAGGATTTTATAAGCCACATTGCATAAACTAATAAGGCGGAATTGGGCGATCTGAGTCGGAGAAGGGGTTTTTGGGAATAAGGACCAGTATGGTATGGTTTAGGACCTGCTTCCAGCCGTCCTGGTTGAAGACTGTCCGGATATGCTTTGTCACTTTTGGGCCACGCGCCCCCATTGGTTTTAAAAGAACCTGACATTGTAGCCATCAACCGTAGGGGCTTTATTCGGGTTCATGCCAAAGGTGACATTTTTTATTTCAATGGGATGGATGGGTTGGGCTAAGTTGCAAAAACTGTCCGCTGTAGGGGGGGGGGGGGGACTTTTCCCGATAGCAGGAAACTGGATGGAGGGATGACCTCTTGAGTGTAGAGTTGAACAAAATAGTCTTATACTAATCTAGGTAATTGTTCAGGGATAGTGACTACAGTCCCCTGGGCGTCCTTGAGACACTCGATCCTCAATTTCTTACGTTTGGTTAAAGTGAGAGTGTGATAATAGTTAGTGTTTCTATCACCCTGCGAGATTCATTCGCAGCGGGCTTTCTGATGCCAATAAAGTTCTTCAGCACTCAAAACCTGCATCAGTTCCCTACTTAAATGATCTTCCAACACCACTAAGTGGTCCATATTGGCATCAGTCATGGCCCTGTGGATGACTTGTAGCCGTGCTATCAGTCGTTTTTTCCTATAGAAGATATTCCCAAAGTCCGACTGATGCCATCGCTGTAGTTAGGTGGAAAGCTTGGTTAAAGTCTGACCTAATGAGTCCTCCTCAGTACTCCAATGGGCCATTACTACCTGGTCAAAATCAGGATGAGTTAACCACGCGTTTTGAAATCTGAAAGGTTGAAGTCCGATAGTCCTAGCCGGTTGTTGAGAAAATTGGAGCCACATAGGTCGTCATGTGTGGGTAGGCTTGTATCCACTCTGACGACCTAAGTACTCGGTCTGAACGGGCCTGGACTACTTCCATTCGCCAAGTATATTTAGAGCCAACGTATCCCAGATCATGAAGGCAACTGTCCTGAACCCAAGCGTTCACGATCCTCGTGTACATTGCCCCCCCCCCCCCTCGTTTATCTGTGCTCTCCAGTTTGGCATTAAAATCTCTACGGATAAGCCAAGGTTTATGAACGGATTGAGCTATCCCATTTAGCACTGGCCAAAGGTGTTTCTGGGTGGCAATTTGGGGGATTGCATAGACTGCGGTAAATTCAATCGAACGACACTCAAAATCGATTGTGGTATGGACAAATTGGCGATGTGCGAAAACTATAGAAATATGATACTCTGCCTTCTATAATAACCATATCCCGCTCGAGTAGCCTACGGCTTCTACGCGGAAAGAATAATCAAACCCTAATGCCCGGATAACATCCTGGGCACGATCTCCACTAATCTAGGTTTCGATCAAAACGAGGAATCTCGGTTTTTAACTACGTATATAATTCCGCAGAATCATTAAAAAATGAGGCCCTCCTACCCCTTAACAATTCCAAATAATAATCGACTTAAAAATGATTAATTAATTGGTGTACCTCTCATGGGCGTGTCCAGTAAGGCATCGCAGACTGACTGCTATGCCTGCTCCGCATTGTGCGTATCCTGAGGTCGAACTTCCATTAGAGCGGAATCTCCTGGTAGGTCGGGAAGGTTCGTAGTTGTGATGCCCTCCTTCTCAGGCTCGGGGGATTCCGGTCTAGCGATGCCTTCCATTAGCTGGAGGTTCTCCTCCTTGGCTAGTTCACGGGTCACCAGGGCTTGGTTGTCATAGATCATTTTCGTGTGTGAGGTTATTTCGATGGTCACATTGTTTGCCCCACTGGTCGGTTGTAGTTGGATTGGATGGGTTTGGGTCGACAAGTTCGCTAGGATCTGGCTGCCTCGGGAACCTTCGCCCCGGGTGGATCTGGAGGAGCCTTTCTTGGAGTCTCTGGGTCTTGGTTGTGTGGATGGGCTTGGCCCCTTAGCTGTGAAAATTGGCCCAGATCCAACTGGGTCGAAGAGTTGGACTGTGGAGAGCCTTTGGCCCTGGCCCTTTGGTTTAGCTGAGTGTGGGTCCACGAATCCTGTAGCGGGGGCTTGCTCATTCAGCTCTGGCTCAGTGAGAGCGTTCTAACGGGAACTTGCCAAATGATGGGACGCTGGGGGACGGCCTGATGGAACGTGACGCTGCATGGGCGCTTATGGCTATTGCTATAGACGTTGGGATGCTTGCTTCGAACGGCGCTGGACCTGCACTCATGGATCATAGACATGGGGCTGGTCGGACATGTGGTGGGTGCCTCCCAC
>JAOSBN010077967.1:0-12676 GCA_027563595.1 Erythroxylum suave | reverse complement strand
CCACCAAAGGATTTTGTTAACCAAGTTGTCCTGGAAGAACAAGAGGTAAATCAAATTGGTTGAGGATACAACAAAAAGGAGAGGATAGATTGAAAAAGAAAATGATTCACAAGCAAAGGCTTTGGATACAAGAAGAAGGAGAGGATAGTGCAGTGTGAAATTAAAGCTGTAGCGAAGGAGTCGGTAATATCACTATGTTGTTTATGTTTATTATTATCCTTATAACATATCATGTATAGATTGGCATGATGATTTGGATATATTGCTTCCGTTGCAAATAAGATTTCTAAAAAGTTTTGAAAACTACTGGTTCTCTAAATATGGCACGCTTTCTTTTCCCGATCCAACGGTGAGTGGAGAGTAATGAATGAGTGCTTTATTGTTCATTCTCTCCACTCTCTCTTTAGCTTACATCTTTTTACAAAGAATACGTATTCAATTCATTTTGGAATGCATTTCTTTTACCATGTGATGCTAAAATAAACATCACTACAAGAAGTACATAGAATATGTGACTTTTTTTGATAAAATGTGTCGGACTGTGAAGACTTTTTGTGACGTGTTAAAAATGTCACGAAAAGTTTGAATTTTTTGTGACATTTTATGTCATCATCACAAATTTGTGAAACTTTTTTAGGCATTTTTTCAATAAAACATCGCAAAAGAGAAACCGTGACATTTTATTGAACGGAACTTCACTGTTGGCTTCATGAGCAACACGACGTCGTTTGGTTTAAAACCAAATGACATCGTTTTCATTTTCTTAAAACCTCCACCCTAGACCCCTTCCCCCCACCCAACCTATGCGCTGTATCCTTTGGTTTGATTTGCTTTGTCATCCGTTGCATCTCCGTCCATATTCATCGTCTTCTTCGACCTATTTCGTCAAGGTATTTTCGTCTTCTCTCTGTCTTTTTAGTTTATATTTATGGTGTGAGCCATCTGCGGATGTGTTGCCTCCTAATACTTTTAATACTTGAGATGTTTTTATGTTGTTTGATTGGAGATTGAACTACATTTTATACCATAATTTCATTTGGAAGTATTTGAGGTGTTTTTTTAGAGATGAGATCAAATGAGATAATTTTCCAGAAGCCCTGTCCATATTTAGAACACTCGGCCAAATATTATTAGTACACATTATCTCCATTCTCTAACAAAACTATGTCTTCTAAATATGTACGTAATGTAGGCAAAATGGGTTTTAGCCGAACACTTTATGGAACATTAATAGAAGTTTAGTCATTATTTATGTTTTATGTTTATTTAATCTCTAGCCTAAAACATCTCCAAATCAGATGAATAGAAAGTGTTTATGAAAATGTTCCAAAGATAATTGGTTGTTTACTTACCCAAATTTAGTTGCAATGTATTTACAGAAACAACCTACTACATATATTTTATCATATTAAATTTTCTAGCTCTCAAAATGCAAAAATCAAACAATACATCATATGTTGGATATAACATTTTAGTGAATCAAAGGTGTTTTGATTGACCTATTTGAGAGGAATTCACTAAAAACTAAATTGAAGAACTATGTTGTGATACAATAGGATTAAAAGTCAATTTCTAACCTCAAATTAACCTGTATTTTTTTAATGTTGTGATATAGTGGATTCAGTTCTGATTTTTTGATGTTCCAACATGATTTTAGCTTGTTTTAAGTTCCAAAGACATAATAAATGACAACTCATGTGTTGGGTTATTAAAGTGATTTATATAGAATATAGTCTTTGAAGTTTAATGAGATGAAACTAGTAACTTATATGTTGTTTTAGTGTACAAATTCTAGATCTGATTTATTCGGTTGTATGATCACAATTTTCTAATTTAAGGGGCTAAGATTTGGTAAATAAAATGGTTACTAGTTGTGCATATGTTTGAGCTAAATTAGACATCAAATTATGGTCTTCTAAAAATATCTAACTTGATTTTTCATAAGACTTTTTGATATATTTCATGAATACATTATGAATAACTATGAGAACACTAGCTATCTCATTTAGCAGATGATAGAAATACCTATAAGGAAAGGATCTATAAACTCCTAAATAAGATAAATGAGCTTAAGTGTATTTTTTTCAAATTAGAATGTTAAGCACCTAGTTCACTTGCCTAAGTGGTTACCTAAATCTTAAAAAAAATTTAAAATTAGGGAAAGATGGGACTTTGGTTGTGGACTTGAAATAATAAAACTTACCTAGAAATTCATAAAATGAAATTTCATCTTAATTTAAAAGTGAAAACATGTAGATGAGTGCATAAAAGTTTATACTTTTACCTAAAGTTTAAAATAAAAGGATATGGATGAATGCTTAAAAGTTTATGATTTTACCTAAATTAAAAAATATATTTAAATTTTAACTAAGGTTTGAACTAAGTAATTAAGAATGTGCTTGGGGTTTAAGAGGATATATAAAATGCAGTTTTACTAGACTAAAAGTAGAATTTAACTTTTAATTTTTGAAATAAAATAAGGAATAAATTTTTTAAAAAGGTGTTTGTGAAGTAGGCAAATGCCAATATTTTTCAGATCTTTTGACTTATTATGGATCTCTCCTTCCTCATATTAAAGACACTATCTAATTGATGTTGCATCTTGTTAAGATGGCATTGTAGAAGTTTTTGCCTCTAATCTTTTACCAAATCACTTCAGATATTTGTTTTAAAATAGAAATGTGAGATTTCAAAGCATTTATATATTGTGTCATAGCTTAATTATCCTCTAATAAAACAAATTCACTACTTACCTTGGAATTTATATTTCTTGAATCTTTTGAAGTTTTTTCTTGTTTCCATAACAAATTGAGCTCATTTTTGTTTTTTTGGCATCTTTATTATACATTTGTAAACTCATATCATTCCCTTTTTCCTTCATATCTTTAAGTACAAAATCTTCATTGTCAAGAATACTAATATGGTGGTTATAAAATATAAAAATAACTTTTTTTTATTTCTATGGTAGCAGAAATGATGGCTTTTATTGGTGAGTGATCTCAATAAAAAGTGGTGTTGAAATGGGCCTTATTGCTAGAATATTTAGACAATCTAGTTGAATTAACTAATTCTTTATCGAATCTTTCCTTGGGATAACCACTTCCCACTTTGTTATTGTTCCAAATGTAATATTGTCTATTGTGCCTCATACTTGCGATTTCTAAAAGGTTTATGCATTTCATAAAATCCTTTTAAACAAATATTAAGGCCCTCAAATTCATGAGATTAGAGAGTGTTACTAAAATCACGAAGAGCCAGCTATAGTTTTAAAAACTTGTGCTCACAAAGATTTTGTATTCTCTTAAAGAGACATCCTTTAGAAGCCCAAAGTAATAGCTTAGACATAATTGATAATATTGGAATAGGAGTTTAAGGCAATAATGCATTTAAATATAAGTATTGATAAGAAAATTGAATATGTTGGATCAAATTAAATAGAAGTATTGATAAGAAAATTGAATATGTTAGTTCATTATAGTCACCATTTACCAGTTAGTCTCTATGTTTTATGATACTATGGTTTACCTAGCTTCCATTGATAACTAAGCATTATTTCATCTTAAACTGGATTTCTATTTTGATCCAACCTCAAAATTTTCATAGATTAAAGTAATTCCTTATTCAGTCTTTCCTTAGTTCAAGTTCTTGTGTATCCTATTCTTCTCATAGAAATAATGTTCTCACTAAGGCACATTAGTCGTCCTATAGAGGTTGTTAGGTAGCTTAGACCCAAAATTGAACAATACCCATGAGTTAGATTATGGAAGTTCAATTATATAAGCACATTCCTTATTTTAGGTCTCTTTAACTCAATTCTTAGGCGCCACCTTTTAAGTACTAATGGCTTCCCATATATGTGCTAGGGCTATACTTTGTGAACTTGCACAAGCTTGCTTCAATATTTAATTTTTTATAAACAATTGATCTTTAATTGATTAAAGTGCTTTATAACTCAATCTTTCTCTTAATTTTTATGCTTATAACTTCTCGTGAGGGAATTCTAGCCTTTCATCTACAAAATAGATGTTAATTTGTAACGATACCAAAGGTGGATAAATTGAGCGTTTACAAAATTAATTAAATTTTGATGGCTAATGAATTTAATTTAATAACAATTACTATATATTAGGATGAAGGGATTTTTTAACATAAACTAATCAAACAATTGAATAATAATTTAAAGAGAATAAGAAAAAATAGAATTCGAATGATAAATGCTAAAACGACTATATTTCTAATCTCATTTTCAATGTTTTTTATTTAAGAGTTTATTTTTTGTATTCATGTTATTTAAATGAATACAATAAAGTGTTATTGTATGTAGTGAATTGAATAGTGAATTATGTAGTTTATGAAGCAATGAACTATATTTTGCTGCCTTTTACTTACAAATGCATGACATTTATTGTTAACATATTCCCCTTAATTATTCATTCTTAAACATTTGATCTTTTACCAAAATCAACTTCAACAAGTACTTCAAAAAATTTGAAGATTAAGAATATATTTGTTTCCTCTTGATAGGGGACACCCAACACCTCCCTAAATAATTATCAGTGAAAGAGTCAAAACATTTGCTCCTCCAATGGATGGAATTGCTGTTCTCAACACATCAAAGTAAATTAATTCAAGCTAAAATTTACATATTGATATTTTAAATTTCTCGTAGTATTGCTTACTTATAACATTGCTTATAAAAGGGTTATGATACTTCTGTAAGTTTCGGGAGATAAGGAACTTTTTTTTGGTTTACATATATTTCCAAATTTTTTATGACATAACATTAAAAATCTTTCACTTGGATTATAGATGTGGTAACTAATGCTTCTACTTCTAGTAATGATTCTCCTTTTAAATTGTATAAGTTTGCACTTATTTTTTATCCCTTTATAAGTATAAGCATGCCTTAAATTATCTTTAAAATATAGTTGTGAATCTCTATAGTTGTACTAGAGATAACAAATTCTATTTGAAACCTTCCATATATCGTGCTTCTTAAAATATGAATTGTAACATGATACATCTTTAAGTTTATAGTTACAATATCAATAGCCTTTAGAGGACAATCATCATAATTACACATAAATCTCCTATGTTAGGTTTATAATAATAGAACCATTCTCTTATGGAGGATATATGAAAACTGGCTCTTAATTCGAAGAGTCATAAATAATGTAGTGACTTCTTACTTTCAATTATTACTGTTGCTTTAAAACAAAAAGCATTGTCATTATGTAAAGTAATTACAATGAAAAATTATCCTCTTTAAACTTCTCAATCTTAAATCTGGCTAGCATTATCTCTATCCCAAATATGTAGAACATCCAAAAGCGTATTTTATTGTTAGTCCAACTGCTTGTATGCCTCCTTACTGCTTGCCCAGCTAAGATGTGCCATACGCCTCTTAGTGATTCCAAAGATGACCTCTGATCCTAGAAAATTTGAATGGAAGCTAAAAGGACCGAAGCATTAGATGAATAATCCTTCTTAATTTCTTACAAGATACCTATGCTTTCCAAGTTCCAGTAATATAGCCTTAAAACTTAGAAGTTAAGAAAGGGTCAATTGTTTAGTTTGTGAACTTAGTGGTTACTATACTGAACAATATTTGGTGTTAAGATTTTATACATTTAGTTGCTGAAGTTTAGGGATATTTTATCGTGCTTTATGATAGATACCATTTTCAAGTGTCAAAGGAGATAGTTGAAGGAGCCATTGGAAAACTATAGATAAGAGTTGGATGAACAGCGTTAGGGTTTCCCGTGAATACATTGATGGAGTGAGAATGTTTATGAATTTTGTGGCTAAAAAAAAGGGCAAAGATTGTGAAATTTCATGCCCTTGTGCTTATTGTGTGAATTGTTATATAAGGTCTCAGATGAATGTTTTTGACAATTTAAGGAAATTTGGCATGGACCAATCATACACCCATTGGGTTTTATATGGTCAACTACCAGAATATAGCTTTACCTCTAAGGAAGAAAGCGTTGAAGTTGCAAATGTACGCATTGATGGGATGGGCAATGATATTAATGAAGGTGATGGTGATAAGGAGGATTATGGAATGCAAGATTTACTTTATGATGTGACTTCCTTCTTAAATGATTGTCCAATTGATCAGGATGCAAGGAGTCCTCTAATAGGCGTTGAAGATTCTATTATGGGTGCCTTTCATGAATTGTTGAGTAAAGCAACTAAAGAGTTATACCCTGGATGTACAAACTTTTCAAAGTTGTCATTTTTAATAAAGTTACTTCACTTGAAAATATACAACAAGTGGAGCAATAAGTCATTTGACATGTTACTTGCTCTACTAAGGGATGTATTACCTAATTATAAATCTTTGCCGAAGTCCTATTATGAAGTAAATAAATTTCTAAGGAGCCTAGGTTTGAGTTACGTGTCGATACATGCATGTAAGTATGATTGTTCCCCATTTTGGAAAGAGTATGGGGTTTAGAAAGTTGTTCCCAGTGTGGATCATCAAGATGGAGAATTAATGATGGCAGGGGTAAGAAAATACCTCATAAAGTTTTGCGGTTTTGTGACACTTTCCCTTAATGTCCAGATTACAATGATTATTCATATCAAGTAAGACCGCTAAACAAATGATGTGGCATAATGATAGGCCTAAAGGTGACAGTAATACCATAGTTCATCCTTCTGATGGAGAAGCTTGGAAGAGCTTTATCCTAAGTTTGCCAGTGAATCACGTAATTCTAGACTAGCCTTAGCAACAGATGGATTCAATCCACATCGCAATTTATCACTTTCATATAGCGTGTGGCCTGTTGTTCTCTTAGTATTCAATTTACCCCGTGGATGTGTATGGATGAGTCAATTTTTATGCTATCACTAGTTATTTTAGATCTGAAAGTTGTGGGTAGAGACATTGACGTCTATATGAGACCACTAGTAGATGAGTTAAATGAGTTATGAGAAGATTGTTTTGAGGTTTTTGATGCTTCAAAAGGAGAAAATTTTCGAGTGCAAGCAGTGTTAATGTGGACTATCAACGACTTTCCTGCCTATGGTACTATTTCTGGGTGGAGCACTAAAGGCTATATGACATGCTCTATTTGTAACAAATACACTCCTTCTTATAAGTTAAGAAGTAAGATTGATTACTTAGGCCATCGCAATTATCTTCCTTATGATCATCGATAGAGAAAAAGCAAGAAGTTTGATGGCAAGAGTGATCATCGGCCTATACCTAACTTACCAGATGCAGATGATGTGGTGGAATAATTATATCACGTGCAGAACATATGTTATGAAAAGTACCCTAACAATAAGAGGAGAATGAGATTGGAAGGAGAGTTGACTTAGAATTAAAAAAGCATTGTTTTTGATCTACCATATTGGCATAAGTTAAGATTGAGGCATAACCTTGATGTCATGCATATAGAAAAGAATATTTGTGACAATATCCTTGGAACTTTGATGAATGTTGAAGGTAAAACCAAAGATACAGTCAAGGCTTGGCTTGAGTTGGAAGATATGGACATTCGAAAGGAATTACATTTGAAAAGAATTGTTGATGGAACTATTATGGCAAAACCTCTAGCATACTATACAATGTCTTCTGATGAGAAGAAGAAGTTTTGTGAGTTTGTAAAGTAGGTGAAGATTCCAGATGGTTACGCTTCTAATATATCTAGATGTGTTAATATTGAGCAAAGGAAGATTACTGGACTTAAGTCTCATGATTGTCATATACTGTTACAAAACATTCTTCCATTAGGCATGCGCGCCATCTTGAATAAAGATGTGACAGGTATTTTATTGGAGTTAGGGGACTTTTTTTGTTGATTTTGTAAACGAAGTTCAAACAAGGATGATTTAAAGAAGATGTGTGATCAGATATCTTTAATCTTATGCAAACTTTAAATGATATACCCAACAACATTCTTTGATGTCATGGTACATTTATCTATTCATTTGCCAAATGAAGCCTTACTTAGTGGACCAGTTATGTATAGATGGATGTGTCCAATTGAGACGTATTATTTAAATTTATCCTTTCACTCAACAAAGTTAATTAAATAGTGTCCTATCTAATTATGGTTAGTCATTTGTTAAGATTCCTAGGTACACTAAAGAGATTTATTAGAAATAAGACATGTCTAGAAGGGTCAATTGCTAAAATGTATGTTGTTAAAGAGTGTATGACATTCTGTTCAATGTATCTAAAAGGAATTGAAACCAACTTCAATGTGCCAGAACGAATCAATGATATGGTTGATGGTGGTGCAATGTCAGTGTTCTACCAACGATGTAAGTTGATTGGTGCTGCCAAAATAATTGCTCTTCTTACAAAAGAGCTAGAGATTGCACATTGGTATGTACTTATGAATTGTCATGAGATTAGGCCCTTTATTAAGTAAGTTTTTCTAACCTATTGCCAAATTAAGATATGAAATAAGTAGAGATATTTCATATAATCTTGATTAAAATTTTTTTTATCCATAGTGAGCATATGGATGAGTTGAGGGAAAAAAGTCCATTATCTATTGACAGGAGACATAAAGAACAATTTTCTTCATGGTTAAAGCATCAAGTGAGAAAAAGGTTTGCAAGTGGTCTACACTAATAATTATATATGATTAGCTAAGTTTCATTTGTTGTTATAGATAACGACATTAACTAGCTCCTATGAAGGAAGTATGTTTGAGTCTTTGTATGCATTAAGATGTTGACCTCATAGTTTGGAGCAAAAGGATACTGTATGCAATACAAATGGAATATGATTTTGCACTAAATCCTGTGATCTGCCTAGGGTTATACAAAATAGTGGTGTTACAGGGTTAGGAAATCATGGGGAAGATAATATTACATTTTATGAGCTTCTGACAGATATTATCAGGCTTGAATATGTTAGGGGTAAAAATGTTGTGCTTTTTAAGTGAAAATGATACAATCTTGCAAATTTGAATATGAGGGTCAACAGCATTGTAAAACACATCAACGTTACTAAGTTCTGGTACAAGGATAACCCATTTATTTTGGTAAACCAAGCAAAGTAAGTCTTATGTGGAAGATTTGGTATTCGGTATAAATTGGCAGATTGTGCAAGAATGTGAAGTTAGACGTGCGTATGATATCCCTTCTCTTGGTAATGAAGAAGGTTCAAATGATGTTGAGGAATCTGATGAAGTTCCAGTGGAAGTCGAGGAATGTTTCTTAGAGTTTTTAGATTGAAATGATGTTCCATATGACGTAATAACTAATGTTTTATTGAATTACGAGCAATGTCTGAATGATGATTTGATAGACTTAGAGACAAGTAGTAGCGATAATGAATGTGATATTGTATTGGAAGAGTCCACCGACAACGATGATGAATAAATTCTTATTGTGCAATTGAAACTTTATTGTTTTATCTTCATTGTTGTATGCAAATTTTAAGAGAATTTTAAAGTTAACATAAATGAAATAAATGAGAGACCACATCATTTGCCAATCAATCGTAACTTATTACGGATTTGTATTCAAGACTAAGATAGCACTTCCATTTATCCATTTGAATATAGGTTAAGCATGTGCAATTTCTTTGTTTATGCTCAACAAACATATGCTCATAATTTTACACATACGCTCCTATGCTCATGCCAGTACTTACCTTGAATATTGTTGTATATTTTTAGTTGGGTTAAATTGAGATAGTCCTAAATACACTCAACCTAATGTGGAGAAGCTATGGTTAGTTTTGGAATTTTACTATGGTTCAAGGAGAAAATGTAATGATCAATGCAAAAGCAGTTGTCGAGATTGTAAACAAGAACATGTACTGAATAATGATTTTGTTGTTTTGGAATTGTACTATGGTTCATGAAGAAAATAATGGTGATAGTAGGAATGGAAAAGAATTTAAGATTGCCACTTGATGTTTCTGGGTAATTGTTCCTATAGCTCTCATTATTGATGAATTTAAATTTGCAAAATATTGTTACATTTCAGGTTGTTTTGCCTAAGGTTAAAAAAATCCTTCAGCTGTGGTGCCATTTCCAGTGGAGCAATATCTAAAGGTAATTAGTCTTTGTTACAGTTTACTAATACTTGATTCAGGAAGCATATAATTATGTTGTTCATAATTAGGTCTTACATCTTTTAACATTAAATCATTGTGATTGAGAAAATTATAGTAATGTATTAGGCCTAATGTAAGAAACTTGTATTGTGCCTATAGGCATTTTTTTGGTGCAAGGTGATATAGTCATTTGGTATTTAATATGATGTTCTAGTTTCTTGGTACTCATTTTCCACCTTTTATGTAGGATAATTTTTGAGCTAATAGAACAAATAAGAATCACATTATGTATTTCTAAGTTTGAATGCATATTATTTCTTATATGTACAATTTTTTATTGAATTGAATTAAAAAGAGTGATTAATAGTTTGAATAATTTGTTCGTTGTTGAACAAAGTGATGATGACATGATTTACCTGTACTATATTTTAAAATTTTGACATGAGGATTGGGCACTTGGATTAGACATTATAGTAGATTCATGTGTTTATATTGTGTACATATTTAACATGCAATACATATATAATTAAAATAAGGTAAATAAATATGTACCTACCTCAAGAATTACATCCTTACAGAGGGCATATCATCTGCCAAAACCCCCTATATTGAGGAAAAAAATCAAAACAACAAATAATTGTGGCCTATCTTTGTTGTCTTCCTATTCTGTTCTATGTACACACCCTCCTGTCAATATTTGAAAGTTTGGCATATCATAGACATACATTCATCTGCTTGAACTTATTTATTCTTAAACATAGACCTGTTCTTATTGTGCCATATTTGGTAGATCTTGGTACATAAGGCATCAGTGAAATGGCTATAAAGAACACTTTCCTTACTCTTAGATCTAGCAAACACCTCCATTTAAGTGTGTATGTAAGAACATATGCTCCAATGATTCTTTAGCCCATTACACAAACGTAAGAACATTTGCTTGTATTTTGTTAAGAATATGATGGAGAATTAGAAATTACCTACCCAAAAACATTTTATACCCAATAGCACAATAGAAATGAGTTGCATTTTTCCCACATAACTAAGTTTTCTCATTTTTTAGCTCTAGATTCTTTTAGTTATTTTATCTACAATGGGCTAATATTCAGGGATTTTAAAACTGTAGCAGCTTAGAAGTAGTCTCAAATATTTAACTGAGAATTGTCCTTTTGAAAATTGTAACACAGCTTCAAACTTCTTAGTCTCTCCATCTTGCACTGCACAAAAGAATATCTAACTCTTATTATTTACTTGTAAGCCTAAGGTAGTTGAAAAGAAGCAAAGCAAGTTTCTAACTGTCTTCCCCATATCAGCTTTGTAAAAGATAATAACTCATTAGCAAAGTGTAAATGAGTGATACCTAAATTTTTTTACATTTAAGATGGTATTTAAACTTAGGATAATCCCTTATAGTGGATATCAAATAGCTAAAATACTTTATAGCAAGACCAAATAGATACGGTGTACATAAGCTCACTTATTGCAAGCCATTTTTTCTGTTAGAATAACCTTCTAGTTCATCCTCAATTTGGATAGTATATTTTACTGTTACATAGGCCTTGATCCACCTCACAATTTATTCTAAAAACTCTAAACCTTCTAACACTTCTTTAAGGAAATCCCAATGCAAGGAATCTCATACCTTATGGAGATGAATCTTTAAGGTATATTATGTATCTTCTACTTCACATGTTTGTGATTCATTTGAATAGTGATTTGTCATCTATGTATTTACATATGGTAATGTCTTATATAAAATGATTAGTATGTAGTGTATCTAAATGACTTCTACCAAACATTAGGCAAATCTACTACCTTATCATAGTTAACATGCACGTAAAGATAAAGAACTCCCCTAAGTTTCACTTATTTCAAAAAGTACTTTTACTAGTTTGAGAGGTGTATGGATTCCTTTACACCTTCAGCAAAATGCTTATAGTCTAATGATAGATGTCTAAAGGTTTCAAAAATCACTTCTGTAATATTTTATATCTTCTCATGATCAACCATATTTATGGATTCAAGAATGCAAAACAGCACCTGGAAGATTTCCAAATAACTTCTCGTGAAATCTGATCAGCCTTCAATTAATTGATATGGTTGTAGTAAACAGAGAAGTTTACCACTTATCTCCATATCAATGATGAAACCTTCAACTGATCGATATGGTGTGTAGACAATAAGATCAAATTCCAAAGTCTACAACGTAGGAATTATGTTAATGCAAAGGGCAAGCTTAGGCCAAAAAGTAGAAGGGAAACTAAGCACTGCATAGGTCACTTCCATGCTTGAAGAAAAATCATCTTGTAATTGAGAATCATTTGATGATCTTGAGAAATTCCCTTACCCAACTCCTCTGCTGACACATGGTTCTCATCTATCTTGCAAGCTGCATATATGTAAGTTAACCTGTCGACCCCCAGATTTTTTTCTCTAGTTAAGCATGATTTAGGAATTATGAGGTTTTGATGAATTTAATTTTAAAGTTATCATTATGTTAATTTTAGTAAGATTATAGGACATAAGTTAATTGAATTAAAGTGTTAAGGTAGTAAGATTTCCTAAAGGGAAGTTTTGGAAGACCACTTAAGGTTAAAAGAACCTAAGCTTATAAGGAAGGGTAAAGTGGACTTTTAGCATTCATTAAGG